>JAXIVJ010017250.1:0-26626 GCA_036785665.1 Chirona hameri
CAGCACACCACCACGAACGGTGGTCGGTTCCTCAGCGGCCAGTTCACAGCACACCACCACGAACGGTGGTCGGTACCCCAGCGGCCGCGAGCCCCAGCGGGATGCCGTCCCTGCAGTCCGGCCTGTTATCCTCCTACCCGTGCCATAATGGAGTCTTTGACCGGGCGCACTGCGACCCGAAACAGCCCAGCGGCCAGCACATCACAGCCGTAAGCTCTGGATTAACAGTAACACAGTCCGCACTCCGCACCATCAGTTGCCGGAGTGCTCATTGTACACTGAATTATCACCCGTCCATATTTGCACAAATTATTTGTCTTTGCACATAGTTATACGTACTATCTACAATACTCAGCTAATTGTGGCATGTGCCTAAGCTGTCTCGATCCGAGATGCCCAGCCACTGCAGATATTCGCCAGCACCGGACAGACCATCGCCAGCACCGGACAGACCATCGCCAGAGTATGTACAATCAGAGGAGAAACATCCCGCCACACGTGTACACACGGCATCACCAGATATTCGTGAGGCATGACACGTGGGCCGAGATGACTGAGCAGAGTAGCGAAACATCACAGAAGGCGATGTGTTCGTACTTACATCGACAGCCAGCGGAAAAGAAAGACAAAATGAGCGAGGGATTCTCGAAATGGTGAGAAAATGAACAAGATATACAAAACAGAGGACTTTCCAGCACTCGCAAAGGCAAAGGCATCATTGCAACTGGCCACATTTCAGAATATATATATATGATATGACACTTTAGAATGGCCACGGCAGACGAGGTGAACCGCCTCTTCAGACACCCGAGTCACACACGAAACAAGACCAAAACTGTGACAGAACGACGGAAACATTTGAGTTCATGCTACGAAAAACAGCACGAATGAGATTTTCTGTATCAAAAGTCCTGGATAAGCGGTTCTTGGAGTTTTTGTTATTATTAATGTTGTGTTTTTCATAGCATGAATCCAAATGTTGCCGATATGACTGCTGGAGCGGGCCGTGGCGTGTGACAGGAGCGGCATCAGAGGTCCTCGTCGAGGCACTCTCCGTAGACGCGGTCCAGGCCGACGATGTAGTCCTCGAAGTCCTGCACCTCCTGGCGCTGCTCCTCCGTCAGCCAGGAGGCGTTCTCGGCGTCCGTGTTGTTCAGGCCCGTGTAGAACCGGAAGAACGTCTCCGTCTCGGCCTTCACGGCCGCCAGCCGGTGCGCGGCGCGGCGCGTGCGCTGCCCGAACTCTTGCTGCAGCTCGCGCTGCTGCTGCTCCTGCAGGTGGCCCAGCTCCCAGCTGCGCTGCGCCGGCGTCAGCTGCAGGTTGAAGGACAGCTGGCGGCAGAAGCGGACCGCCTCCTGGTCCATGCGGCGGCGGCGCACCAACAGCGAGGGCAGCACCCGACCGGCCGTGAGCAGCGTGCGGCCCTGCTCCAGCAGCCAGTCGGCCATGAACGCGCAGCCGGCCGCCAGCCGCGGCCGCTTGCCGGCCGGTCGGCCGTCCCAGCTGGTCGCAGACAGGGTGCGTTTCAGGCCACGGCCGCGCCGGGCCGGCGCCGGCTCCGGCTCCGGCGGCCGCCGGCCCAGCAGGCCCATGCGCTGCAGGCTGGCGCGCACCAGCCGGCGCCGGTAGCCGTAGTGCGTGAGGCAGCAGTGCGGGTCCGGGATATCGGTGTTACGCCAGCGCTGGCGCACAAAGCGGTAGCGCTCGCTGTCGGAGGTGAGCCGGCGCATCACCTCCCACTCGACGGCGTTGTTGTCGGCGTTCTCGGCCGGGTCGTCGCTGACGAACTCGCAGAACTCGTAGGCGATGCGCTCGGCCGGCGTCGGCTCCAGCTGATCGGGGATGAGCATCAGCTGCTCGGCGCCGCGGCCGGCGATGGCTGAGCGCACCAGCTGCAGCTCGGCCGGCAGGCTCTCCGCCTCCTCCTCCTGCACCACCACGATCTTGTCCAGCTCGTCCGAGCCGTGCGAGCTCGTGGACGGCGCCGCGCTCTCTGAGCGGGTGAACGTAGTGGACCGCGCCGCCGGCACCAGCGAGCCAGCGGCTACAGCGACGGCAGATCGTTTGTACTTGATGTCTAGTAGGTCGGAGTCGTGATTCAGCGATTCAGCCGGCGTCGACCTTTGTTCTTTGCGGTAGTCGAGTTGGAATCCGGACTGCGTCACGTAGTGGTCAGTGGATCCGTTGATGTCCGTTCGTAATTGCGTGGTCAGGAAGTTGGGCGCCGCAGCTCGGTCGCCCGGATCGTCGATTAGCGTCGGCACCGGGCCGCTGCTGGCAGGCTGACCGGCGGATGGTGGCGGAGCGGCATACCTCACCGAGGTGGCGCTGGCCGCCACATACGGCCCCGCTGCCGCCCCTGGCGCCCACCGCCGAGTGGCCGTCACAGGGCGTGGCGCCGCGCTCAATGTCGGCACGGTCACCGTTAGACTGCCACACCCGCCAGTCGGCCACGGAGGCGGCAGTGGCGGCAGCTGTGGCAGCGGCGGCGGTGGAGGTGGCGGTGGCAGGGGCGGCAACTGCGGTAGGGGCGGCGGCGGTGGCAGCAGCGGTAGCTCAGGCAATGGTGGCGGCGGCAGCAGCGGTAGCTCCGGCAATGGTGGGGGCGGCGGCGGCGGCGGCAGTCGGAACTGCCTGAGGTCCGTGAGGCCGGCGGCCCTGGCAGCCGGTAACGTCGCCCGCTCGGCCGGAGTAACGGCTGCGTCCTCCTTGCGGGGGTGCCGGCCGCCCGGGGCCGCCGTGCTCCCGGCGCCGCCGCCGCCGGACGACCGCTCGCCCACCGGCACCGTGATGGTGAAGTTGTCAAACGCCGGCCGCTCTGACTGCGCAGGCTTCTCACCCAGACGACGCTTCGGGATTTTGAAGTCACCGCGGAGCGTGCGGGCCGTCAGACGCTTGAGGATCGCGGCCATGTCCGACTGCTTGTCGCCCTCGTCAGCGCTGGCGGTGCCTGGAGTTGAGGAGTCGGTCACCTCTCCATCGCATAGCTCGGATAGCTCCCTGGAGTGGCCGTCCGCACGTCGTGCTCGATCCGTCCGTTTGCCGCTGCTCCCGACCGTCAGGGCCACCTGCCTGCTGTCTTTGTCAGCGTCCGGGATTGCAATTTTCAGATTCCGAATACCGTGCTTTGCAGCCATCGGCTTTGTTTTGCGCTGATCTGCTGGTTTTGCCGATTTCGATGAGTTTGTCATACTGAACTTTGACTGGTTTTCTATACCACGTCTTGATGCAGCCGATGAGTTTGGCGAGGGAGCCTCTATCCTTTTCCTCACACTTTTCGCCGGTTTTGGATAATAATGTCGGTGGGCTGTTTTGTCCGGTTTGTCACCGGTGCTGTGATTCTCGCCTGGCGGGGCGGCGGTGGCGTCGCACGGTGGTCTGTAAGCAGCACCACTCGCAGCCGTCACGGACACGCAGCGCCAGCCATCGCACCGCTTCGTCGGTGGCACCGACGATGCCGTGCTCGACTCGGGCCGAGATGACATGTCCGATTGGCACGGTGTATGACTGAGAATGGCATGGGATGAGATGTCAGATTGGCACGGTGGATGACTTGTGACGGCATGGGATGGTGCGGCAGATGAGGGCGCCGGAGGGTCAGGTTCGGGAGCAATGGTCCTTTGTCCCACACTCCTGGATGGGTTATCGGCTGCGTTGCTCTCAGACAGCTCCTGTTCGGCGTCACCATCACCTTTGTGAGAATTGATGTCTCCTTTCCCAGTCGCCGTCTTCTCTTCGGAGTCAACACTCTCCTCACAGGTGGACGCCGGCTGACCAGACTTGGTCGCCAGCATGCTTTTCACCCTGTCCTTGGCCCGGCTGAAGAGCTTGCTCAGCTTGAGGCATCTCTTCACGGAGCGGCCCATCCTGAGGCCGTGGCGGCGACACAGCTTGTTGGCCGAGTCTCGCGTCAGCGTCTCCACCGTCACACGACACGGCGTCACGGTGGCGGCAGTGACAGGAGTGACGGCAGTGACGGCAGTGACGGTAGTGACGGCAGTGACGGCAGTGACGGCAGTGACGGCAGTGACGGCAGTGACGGCAGTGACGGCAGTGACGGCCGGTACCGGGCTCTCCGCCGCCGTGGCCGCGCGTTTCTGTGCCGGAGATGAGCGGTCGCTCAGCGTGCGTTTGCGGAGAAAGAGCCTCTCAGCGATGGTTGGTACAGCGATGGGCGTGTCGTCCTGCGCGTCAGCCGCTGTTTCGGCGGCACTGGCGGTGTCCGGAGCAGGGCTCGACTGTTTCACGGCGGCCGGTGTCTTCTTGAGTCGGCCCCCGCGGCGGGGGGTGGTCGGCTGACCCGCGGCGTCCCCGATCCAGGCAGTGTCGGCAGGCGACGGAGGCGGCCGGCGAGCGGCGGCGGAGCGCCGACTGCCCCTGCCTCTGCCTCTGCCTCGGCCGCGGCCCCGCGGAGAGGCAGTGTCGGCAGCGGCGCGCCCACAGACGGCCGACTCGGCAGACATTACATCGCACGACTGCCACCCCTCGCTGCAGTGGTGTTCAGCTGCAGACGTCGCTTGGCTCTCTGCCTGCCACTCCTGGCTGCTGCCACCCTCGTCCGAGGAAGCCTCGCTGGTAAGAGACCGACTCCTGCTCGCCTGCTTCACCAAACCTGGTGCAGGTGGCCCAGACTCCTGGCTGGACCTCAGATTGCCAGCTGTCTCAGTTCTGACCAGAGACTCTTGACTCCTGTCCAGCTCAGGCAGTGTCCCGCCAGCTGTCTCAGTCCTGACCAGAGACTCCTGACTGCTGTCCAGCTCAGGCAGCGTCCCACCAGCTGTCTCAGTCCTGACCAGAGACTCCTGACTGCTGTCCAGCTCAGGCAGTGTCTCGCCAGCTGTCTCAGTCCTGACCAGAGACTCCTGACTGCTGTCCAGCTCAGGCAGTGTCCCACCAGCTGTCTCAGTCCTGACCAGAGACTCCTGACTGCTGTCCAGCTCAGGCAGTGTCCCACCAGCTGTCTCAGTCCTGACCAGAGACTCCTGACTGCTGTCCAGCTCAGGCAGTGTCTCGCCAGCTGTCTCAGTCCTGACCAGAGACTCCTGACTCCTGTCCAGCTCAGGCAGTGTCCCAGCGTCTGTCTGCTTGTCAACATATTGCAGGAATGTCGTTTCAGGCGACTCGGAGTCATCATCAGTAGTAAGGTCAACTATTTCTCCGTCCTCTGGCGGCGACGTTCCGCCGCTCACCTGTGCCAATGGTTCCACGTCGGCTTCCTGAGGCAATTTATCACAAATATGTATCGCGGTCACCCCATCTTCTGACTGATAGACCTGGCTGAAATGCCATTCACCTGGGATATAACTCGTCGTTTGAGATCTGGTTCCCCTATCTGGTTCTGTCGTAGTCCAGATGGCTTCCTGAGATCCTTCGTCGTCTGTGTACTTTATCTGGTTCCCTGGAGTACGAAGTTCTGGAATATTCAGTCTGTCTATTGAGGAGCTGAGACTCAGGTCGAGCACTTCACTATCCTCATCGGTGGCTTGGTCCGCCCGACGCCTCTCGCCCGACACTGGAGTCACCTCACCCGCCCGACAGCCTCCGTCAAGCGCCGCCGAGATACGATACAGAAGCTGCGGTGAATCCAGCGCCGGCATCACGGAGCGAATGTCACAACTTTGAGCGGCGGCAGCGTCTTCACGGTCTGGCCTTGGCGTGTTCAGCGGTGGGCGGTGGCTGCAGTGCTGCAGGACATTCGCTGCCCCGTCCGCCGACGCCGCCGGAGCCGCCACTTCATCCGACACCGCCGCGTCCAGGCCGCCAGACACCGCCGCTGGCCACCAGCGCTGCAGGTCCCGAATGGCTGCGCCAAGTCTGTAGCCTTCCGACACATCCGCAGCGGCGGCCGGAGTGCTCCTCTTTGCACCGGGGGCAACTGTCTCGCCGCAGCCGCCGGCCGGTCCGGCTGCCGGTCCCTCCGTGTCCTCCTCTGAGCTGTCGCCCGGCAGGCGATCCGAGCTCAGTCTGCTCGCCACGCAGAGCGCGATCTGAGACAGCGATTCGGAGCCGGACGAGTCGTCCAGGAGCGCCGCCGCCGCCGGAGTGGCCGCTCCGGACGGATCGCTCGTAGCCCGGCTAGGACTGGTGTCTGCGTCCGCCGAGTGGAGACACTGGTCCGACAACAGCTGAGACGGCGGCCTAGAGAAGCTGGTGTCGTCCCCGTCAGCCGGCGGCGGCCGGTCCGACTGCTGCCCTGGGCGGGCCGGTGAACCTGCCGCAGACAGCGTCATGGTGTCCGCCGGCGACTCGGCGCCGCCGCGCCGCCCGGCCTCGAGCCAGAAGCGGCCGTCCAGGTGGTCCTGGAGAGCGGCCACCAGACAGGGCTGCGGCGCCAGGCAGCAGACGACCAGCTGCAGCCGGCGCAGCTCACTCAGCACGTTCTGGTTGACGTCGCCAGCCGGCTCAGCCGTCTTGGACAGGACAGTGCTGACCAGGTGGTCTGCCGCCGCCGGCGGCCCCGCAGCAGGGCGGCCGTTCGTGGGCTGCATGCTGCAATCACCTGTAGAATGGACGCCACATGACAGTTAATGCTCTGAACACAATTACCGCAAAGTGATGAGAGCATAGTGCTTATTCAAAGTCATACACAAAGAAACAACACAAATAAGCAAGCAACAAAGAAGCAGAAGCAGCCCATACTGCAAAGTATGACATTTTTTACGAGATCTCGTCAGTGCGGGCCTGCCCTGGCTGGTGCGGAGAGCACCTGTAACGGTGCAATACCTATGCTGTGCTGTGAGCAAGAGTCGGCACTGCAATGCACAATAATAAATTAAAACAATGATTGCAAATCACTACATTTTTATTGGCATTATTGCCACGCCAAATTACTGCCAAATAGCTGACTCAATCTTCTGGTAAATTTCAGAGGTTTGTGGAAAAAAGTATTTCTAAAAAAATTACAAGAATTTCCCCTCAGATGGGGATAAGTAGTATTTTACGTAAAAGTCTCAACACATCATGTGGCGGAAGTAAGCAGGAATTCAGCAGGGGTTCAGCAGGAGTTCAGCAGGGATCGACGGCCCCGCAGATCGGGCTGAATTTCGCTGAACATGAAGGGAAAGTCGTCCCCTTTCCAAAAAAAACATGGGAAAACACTGGTCATCCCATAGAACGGCCACAAATGACAAAAAACTTGATGCTCTCCGGGCATAATAGACGAACATATAAAAAAAGCGTCGTTAGCACTAATCTACTCAGTAAAACTTATCATAATGCATACCATCCGAAAGCGCTAAATTTTCCACGGGTATTCAAACCAACATAATGCACCTAGGTGCCCTAGAGGCCTACCTAGGGCCGTTTCATATCCGTTTTTAGTTCAAGGGCAAAAACGTTAGGGAACCTTGTCGTGTTGCATATCATTCGAAAGCGCTCAATTCTCCAAAGCTAACGGAATCATCAGAATGCAGCTTGGAGCCCTAGGGGTCCAGCTAGGGCCGTTTCATTTGTTTGGCCCTACGGGACGGCCCCTACGATTTCCTTCAAATTTGCTTTATCGACTCTTCAGACCAAGAAGACAAATCTGACTGATATACCTGGTCATTTACGATTAGGGCCCCTAGGGCCGATTAGGACCCCTCCTATAAGGTAAAGGGGCCATTGCCCCCCCCCCCTCCCAAACGTTAAGAAACCCAGTTGAGTTGCATATTATTCGAAAGCGCTCAATTTAGCATCAGAATGCATCTGGGAGCCCTAGGGGCCCAGCTAGGTCCATTAAAATTATTTGGCCCTATGAGGCGGCCCTACGACTTCCTTCGAATTTGCTCTATCGACTCGTCAGACCAAGAAGACAAATCTGGCTGAATAAATATACCTGGTCATTTACGATTAGGGCCCCTATGGCCGATTAGGACCCCTCTTATAAGGTAAAGCCCCCCCCCCAAACAAAAACGTTAGGAACCCCAGTCGTGTTGCATATCATTCGAAAGCGCTCAATTTTCCAAAGCTAATGCAATCATCGAAATGCAGCTGGGAGCCCTAGGGGCCCAGCTAGGGCCGTTTATTTTGTTTGGCCCTATGGGGCAGCCCCTACGATTTCCTTCAAATTTGCTCCATCAATTCTTCATACCAAGACAAATCTCGCTGATTAAACCTACCCGGTCATTTACGATTACGGCCCCTAGGGCCGCTTAGTACCCCTCTTATAAGGTAAAGGGCCTTTGCTAAAACAAACCGTTAGGAAACCCTGTTGTGTTGCATATCATTCGAAAGCG
The DNA here is from genome assembly GCA_036785665.1 of Chirona hameri. Lineage (NCBI taxonomy): Eukaryota > Metazoa > Arthropoda > Thecostraca > Balanomorpha > Balanidae > Chirona > Chirona hameri. Next base: position 8,217 of record JAXIVJ010017250.1, read on the forward strand.
CTACATTTTCCAAAGCTAATGCAATCATGAGAATGCAGATTGGGGCCCTAGGGCTCCCAGCTAGGGCCGTTTCAATTTTGCAAGGCTCCTTTACCTTATACGAGGCCGATCTAGGGGCCCTAATCGTAAATGACGGGGAAGGTTTCTTCAGCCAGATTTGTCTTCTTGGTCTGAAGAGTCGATAGAGCAAATTTGAAGGAACTCGTAGGGGTCGCCTCATAGGGTAAACAAATATGAAACGGCCCTAGCTAGGCCCCTAGGGCTCCCAGCTGCATTCTGATGATTGCATTAGCTTGGGAAAATTGAACGCTTTCGAATGATATGCAAAAGGACTGGGTTTACCAACGTTTTTTTTTGGTGGGGGGGGGGGAATGCCCCTTCACCATATGAGAGGGCCCCCTAGGGCCTAATCGGTCATAGGGGCCCTAATCGTAAATGACCAGGTATATTTTTCAGACAGATGTCTTCTTGGTCTGAAGAGTCGATAGATCAAATTTAAAGGAAATCGTAGGAGCCGTCCCATAGGGCCAACAAATTGAAACGGCCCTAGCTGGGCCCCTAGGGCTGCTGCATTCTGATAATTGCATTACTTTGTAAAATTGAGCGCTTTCGAATGATATGCAACACGACTGGGTTTCCTAACGTATTTGGGGGCAAATGTCCCTTTAACCCCCCATTCCCTGCGGGCGGCCAGCATTACGTTAACCTGCGGGGGGCAGATTCTGCCCCCCCCCCCCCTATAGATCTCGAGAACCGCTCGGTCGATTTCGATGGGAAAGCGGCATTCGATTCGTCATGACAAGATCTCTCTTTTTGGACTCCGAAATTTTTGTTTTGTTTAAAAATGGGGGGCCAGGGGGTAAACAATCCGAAAATTTTGGGTGTTTTTTGAAAGGTCATTGCAGCCATGTGACCCGACCGATTTTCATGCTACAAACGTTTTTGAGCTTCAAATGTACTGGTCTTTAATATATCAAGACAAAAAACAAAATACAAAATCATAGGCGTATTCAGGGAATTAAAATGGGGGGGGGGGATTTTCTGGAAAAAATATGTGCTGTTCGTGATTGTTTGGGACAACATGAACGTCACATGTGGGCATTATATGCTGTAATTTGTTAAATGACATATTGCGCATAGGCGGATCCAGGACAAAACATGGGGGGCACCATGCGCCTAACGCTTTTATCATCTGACTAATTTGAAGTTGGACCTAATTTGAGGGTGGGTATCGCATCCCATTTTTATCCTGAGTGCGCCTCTGCCCAAAAAAATATGTACAATCCCAGTATTTATGATGCATATTGCATTGCAATTGTTTCTGACGCATTTATTGCACTGAAAACCACGAAGGAAGTATGCGCCGCAAAACCGCATTCGTAACACCCTCCCCAAAACAGGAGCCTGGAACCGCCTCTGCTGAACATATTTTTTCAAAATTTTGACACAACACGTGCTATTCATTCTTGGAAAAGTCACAAAGTTTCAGGACGCTAGGCCTAACGGTTTAGAAGCGGCAAGTTAAAAATCACCAGGGGGGGGGGGCAGAATCTGCCCCCCGCAGGGAATAGGGTTAACCCTCGCCCTACGGGGGGGGGGGGGGTCCTAAAACGACCCCCCTGATGTTTTTCTTGAATCACTTTTTACACATGCGGCGCATCTTGCTGACATTTTCAGTAGCTGAGTTTACACCAATTATATGTATCCTATAAAAAATGTGAAGTGTATACGACTTTAAGATCGTGACTTTGACATTTTCGTCAAGGTCATGTCAGAACCCAAATGGCCATTGACCTGATCCCAAAGGTCACCAGTTGACCTAGATGCTCAAAATGGGATGCCTTTTGATTTTCCTTGTCAGGCATCACGCTACGTTTTACGGTGTCTCTCTATATCTCTCCGTTCGGAAGTTATACTAAGCGCCCTGTACAATAGGCATGGTCGCCAGAATGGATTTCCGATTTGGAAAATTGTGAGGGTGGATCGGTATGTAGTATACAATTCTGAACAACTTGTTCATTTTCGGTTTTTCGATGAAATGAATTCCTGACAACCTTAAATCCACCTTTGAAAACATGTTTGGTCCTCAGGACACTCGGCTGCCGTTCAACGGACCAGCAAGCGCCGGTGATGGGTAAATCGCGCACTGAATATGCAGATGCACGCTTAGGGCCCCGTAAGCCGACCTAGAGCCCTTAGGCCGACTGAGGTCTCTCAAGCCAAACAAATGCCCCCTCAAGCTGACCGAAGGCCCCCACGGGCCAACAGAGGGCCTTTTCAGGCCGACAGAGGGCCCCTGCAGGCCGACAGAGGGCCCCTGCAGGCAGACAGAGGGCCCCTCAGGCCGACAGAGGGCCTCATCATGCTGACAGAGGGCCCCTTAGGCCGACCAAGGGCCCCTCAAGCCGACCAAGGGCCCATCAAGCTGACCAAGGGCCACATCAGGCAGCCAGAGGACCTATCAGGCCGATAGAGGATCCCTCAGGCCGCCAGAGGGTCCCTCAGGCCGCCAGAGGGTCCCCTCAGGCCGACAGAGGGCCCCCTCATGCTGACAGAGGGCCCCTCAGGCAGTCAGAGGGTCTCATCAGGCAGTCAGAGGGTCTCTTCAGGCCGACAGAGGGTCCTCTCAGGCCGACAGAGGGCCTTGGTTGGCCTGGTCGGCCTGAGGTGGCCCCTAGACCGACCATGGGCGACCTCAAACTGGCCAAGGGCCACATCAGGCGGCCAGAGGACCTCTCAGGTCGACAGAGGACCCCCATCAGGCCGACCAATGGTCCCCAGACCGACACAGTGCCACCTCAGACCGACAGAGCCCCCTGAGACCGACAGAGGGCCCCGTGACCAGTGGTGGTCGCAAGGGGGTCATGCGGGTCATGCCCCCCCCCCCCCCAGGCCCATGAAGGGGGACAACATATCCCCCCCAAAGTCACTTGGAGTTCAGGTGGGCCCGCCTGGGCTTCAGGTCAGGGTGGGCCCTCTGGAAGCCAGAGAAGGCCCACTGGAAGATAGAATGCCCCCCCCCCCCCCGGAGGCCAGAGTGGGGCCTCTGAAAGTCGGAGAGAGCCCTCTGGAGGCCAGAGTGGGCCCCCTGGAGGCCGGAGTGGGGCCCTATGGAGGACAGGGGTCCCTCTGGAGGCCACAGAGGGCCCTGTGGAGGTCAGAGTGGGCCCCTGGAATCCAGGTAGGATCTTCTGGAATCCAGAGGGGAGCCACATGGTGGTGAGTGTGATCCCTCTGGAGGTCAGAGTGGTGGTCCTCCTGTAGGTCAGAGTGGGCCCTCGGGACGCCATAGGGGCCCAATGATATCCAGAGTGGCCCTAGGGAGGCTGGAGAGGGCCCTATGAATGCCAGAGTGGCACACTGGAGGCCAGAGAGGGTCATCTGGAGGTCAGAGTTGGCCATCTGGAGGCTGAAGTGGGCCCTCTGGAAATGGCGGCAGCGGTGAGTCCTCTGGAGGTCAGAGTATGCCCTCTGGAGGCCACATGGGGCCCTCTGGAAGCCGGAGATGGCCCTCTGGTGGTCAGAATGAGCCCTCTAAAAACGCGAGTAGCCGTCGTGAAGCCAGAGGGACCCTCTGAAGGCCAGAGTGGCCCCTGGAGGCCAGAATGGGCCATTTTAAGGTCAGAGTGGGCCTACTGGAAGCCAGAGGGGGGTCAATTAGTATTCAGAGGGGCCATCTGGATGCCAGAGTGGGCCATCTGGAAGCCAGAGGGGCCATCCGTAAGCCGGAGTGGGCCCTCGGGAGGTCAGAGTGGGCTCTCTGGAAGCCAGAGGGGTCCAATGGTATCCAGAGGGGCCTTCTGGAGGTCAGATTGCGTCCTCTCAAGGTCTGAGTGGGCCCTCCAGAGGAAGGAGAGGGACCTCTGAAGGTGGAGGCCGGATTTGGCCCTGATATCTCTAAATTTAAGTTGTTCGTCTCAGCCCCCCCCCCCCCCCCCCGTAGGGCGAAGGTGAGAAAAAGTACCCGTAGGGCGAGGGTTAACAAAACAAAAATATGAAACGGCCCTAGGTGGGCCTCTAGGGCCTCTAGGTGCATTTTGTTGGTTTGATAATCTGTGGAAAATGTAACGTTTCGAATGGTATGTATCATGATAAGTTTTACTGAGTAGATTAGCGTTAACGATGCTGTTTATATATGTTCGTCCATTATGCCCTGAGGACATAAAGGTTTTGGCTTTTGTAGCCAGGGGCGTCGCCGACTATTTTTGAGTGGGGTGGGGCTCGGCTGAAATGACGAAAAAAATGTACCCCATTTTTGTGCGTGTATTTAAGCCTTTGCATAATTTTTGTATGTGTATTTGCATGTTGTAGCAGGTACTTGTTATTTAGCGCCGCCAAACGACGCGATTTTTTAGGGTTTTCCTGATAAAACCAAGAAATATAGGCGGTGGGCCATGTATAGGATAAGAAGCTAGAAATGCTATAAATTCAATTCAGCGTTACGAGAAACCGAATACGATGACGATGGCCACCGATGTGACGCCGCGAAGCGGAGTTAACCCGCGCGGCGCTGGGGGGGGTAAATTTTACCCCCCCTCCCGGGTTTTCGCTATAGATTCAAAACTACACTAGATATCGACGCGAAACTTTCAGTACCTTATCTGGCATCGATTTGACGTCTTCAGATAAATTTTTCGAGAAAATCGGTCGAGAAGTTTTTGCGAAAATAGCGTTTTAGTGACGTCATGTAACGCCATTTTCGGTCCAAAATGGACGAAACTTTGAACGATGATAGAACAGCGAGTATTGAAGCAAATTGCAAAAAAGCACGTCAAAAGGAAGGAAATGACATTCTCTACAAGATGGCTATCTCGGATTTGCACAATTTTGATTTTCTGATCCCCAAAATTCAAAAAATCGTTATTATTTTTTTTTCAAAGTTTACAAAATCCAAAATTGTAAGAATTTTCAAAAAACCGGAAGATATGTCAGATAACCATCTCTAATGAGTGACTATTCCAAATTTCAAACAAATATCTATATTTTTGACCCCCAAATGACACTAATAAGTGTTCAATGTGACGCATTTTAAAAAAAATCGCAAATTTTGACATTTCTAGACATCGTACACAAAAACAAATTGCACCATTGGATTGCTGTGGCAAAACTGAACCGTAAACATGTGTCGGTTATTGCAAATTTTGGATTTCAAAATTTGACCTTTTTTGCCTGATCTTGACCTGACCTTGAGGTCAAATGTCAAAATAACCATTATTTTTGGATTCTACGTCTGAAATAGACCATGAGACATGTGTCACATGGGTTTCATATTACTTTTTCACAGTGTGACCTTTTGTGACCTGACTTTGACCTTGACCTGTACTTAGTATGATATTCATACTCAAGCATTACCCTCTCCTTATATTTAGAAGTGTTTTGGCCGAGTTTCGGCGCGCTGCTGTTGATAGTCCGGTCTCTGCAGCCAATAATCCGAAAACAGGTGGTTTTGACCTTTGACCTGACCCTGACCTGATGTGACCTTTTAAATAAAATTTTAAGAATTCCTTAGAATCTTCCCATCGAGAGCTTCCGATCGCCGCCTTGCGCGTCTCGCTGCGATTATTGGTTCGGGAGATAAGAGGGGGGTAAAATTTACCCCCAGCGCGGCGCGTTCGGATGGAGACCCCAGCGCCGCGCGGGTTAAATTGTAATTTTAGGTCGTGGAAAACGAAATTTTTATATTGGAGCCAGACCGTGAGTGGAGCCAAGCCTCAGGTAACCCCTTTTTCTGGTTACACATCTCGGTATGATGACAAATATTGAAATCAAGGTAGTTTTTCATATACATTAGCATCGGATAGTAAATCACGAAGACCGGTGGCAGTCAGCGCTCAATAGTACATATGAAAATAATAACTGTATACATATGTACCGAACTGTAACAAATAACTGGTAACAGTGCAAATGGTTTGAAAGCAGCAAGGGGCAGAACGACTTTTCCGCGCATAAATGGGCCCTGTGGATTTTGAGGAGGCTGGGGAGATGGCTTGGGGAGATGGTCCTGGCCTGGTCCCACTATTTGCTCTTCGGTCCAGCAGGTTGGGCACCGCTGGAGCAGCTTCCGGGTGCCGGCGGACAGCTTCCGGGTACCGATGTCCGCGTCTTTGCGCAAGCGTCGCCTTTTTCGGAACTCGGCAGACTAGCTAAACATGTAGCCCGCTTGAAAGTTAATATTTTATGAAGGGAGTGGGCCCTGGTGGAATTCATTTTCCCATTTTCCAAATTTGTATAAGCAATTGCGAAACTCGTGACATGTCGCGAAAATGCCAATTTTTGACTGTGGATAGCTGAATTGTGACTGCTGCAAAGGCAATTTTTACGATGAATTGTTAACTTCCCCCGCAAAAAGTGTGTGTGTGTGTGGGGAAGGGGTCAACCACCCCACCTTCTGAGAGTGGGGGTCAGGGGACCGTCCCCCCCCCCGTAGACGACGCCCCTGCATGTTACGGATGCAATTTCCTTCGTTTTCTTTTCAGAGCAGCGGTGTGCCGAAGGGAAAATGAAAGACATTTCATCCGTAACTGACTGAGCCCATTTCCACGTGGCAGAGGTCTAGGATCCTATTCAGTTAAGGGGGCTTCAGCCCCCCCCCCCCCCCCCCCCCCCCACCCGCTTGGCTTCAGCCACACGAACTTGGACGAGGAAGTGGGTCAAATCTGGGGAGAAATCTGTATTTTGGTGGATTTTGATGGTACTTTAAGCGATTTTTCCCAGCTCAGCCCCCCCCCCCCTCCAACTTTTCTGGAGAAGTTACGCCCCTGCCACGTCGTATTTTTAATATTCCAATCTTGATTTTAATAGGAATAACATGAAAACTAGAATCAGCTTCCGCCATAAAAAGTGTGTGTGTGTGTGTATGCGTGTGCGTGCGTGCGGGCGTGCGGGCGGGCGGGCGGGCGGGCGGGCGGGCGGGCGGGCGGGCGGGCGGGCGGGCGGGCGGGCGGGCGGGCGGGCGTGTGTGTGGGGGGTGGGGGTGGTGGTGGTGGTGGTGGTGGGGGGGGGGGGGGGGGTCGGCCGCCATAAAAAGTAGGGGATCTACCCCCGGTTGTCAAAAGTGGGGTGGGGGTCGCGACCCCCCCCCCCCCGTCAGCGACGCCCCTGTTTGTGGCCGTTCTATGGGATGACCAGTGTTTTCCCATATTTTTTGTTTTCAAAGGGGACGACTTTCCCTACATGTTCAGCGGATTTCAGCCCGATCTGCGGGGCCGTCGATCCCTGCTGAACTCCTGCCTACTTCCTCAGACCGCTACATCAACACATCGGCATTACCGGAGCAGGCGGCACACTTCGGTACATCACGCTGTGAACTCCTGCCTACTTCCGCTACATCAACACATCGGCATTACCGGAGCAGGCGGCACACTTCGGTACATCACGCTGTGAACTCCTGCCTACTTCCTCAGACCGCTACATCAACACATCGGCATTACCGGAGCAGGCGGCACACTTCGGTACATCACGCTGTGAACTCCTGCCTACTTCCTCAGACCGCTACATCAACACATCGGCATTACCGGAGCAGGCGGCACACTTCGGTACATCACGCTGTGAACTCCTGCCTACTTCCGCTACATCAACACATCGGCATTACCGGAGCAGGCGGCACACTTCGGTACATCACGCTGTGAACTCCTGCCTACTTCCTCAGACCGCTACATCAACACATCGGCATTACCGGAGCAGGCGGCACACTTCGGTACATCACGCTGTGAACTCCTGCCTACTTCCTCAGACCGCTACATCAACACATCGGCATTACCGGAGCAGGCGGCACACTTCCGTACATCACGCTGTGAACTCCTGCCTACTTCCGCTACATCAACACATCGGCATTACCGGAGCAGGCGGCGCACTTCGGTACATCACGCTGTGAACTCCTGCCTACTTCCGCTACATCAACACATCGGCATTACCGGAGCAGGCGGCACACTTCGGTACATCACGCTGTGAACTCCTGCCTACTTCCGCTACATCAACACATCGGCATTACCGGAGCAGGCGGCACACTTCCGTACATCACGCTGTGAACTCCTGCCTACTTCCGCTACATCAACACATCGGCATTACCGGAGCAGGCGGCACACTTCGGTACATCACGCTGTGAACTCCTGCCTACTTCCTCAGACCGCTACATCAACACATCGGCATTACCGGAGAAGGCGGCACACTTCGGTACATCACGCTGTGAACTCCTGCCTACTTCCTCAGACCGCTACATCAACACATCGGCATTACCGGAGCAGGCGGCACACTTCGGTACATCACGCTGTGAACTCCTGCCTACTTCCGCTACATCAACACATCGGCATTACCGGAGCAGGCGGCACACTTCCGTACATCACGCTGTGAACTCCTGCCTACTTCCGCTACATCAACACATCGGCATTACCGGAGCAGGCGGCGCACTTCCGTACATCACGCTGCAGGTAGTGTTTCGGGCCTGAACAAGGGGTGGGCGGCGCAGCCGGCTTGATGACGTCACTGGGAGGGTATTTTTCACTATAGATCGTAACTTTCCAGCGATGGTCGGGGGGGGGGGGCAGCAGCCCCCCCCCCGTGGAGCCGCGCAGCGCAGCTGGCGAATGCGAGCGGAGCGTTCTAAACGTGGGTTCCTGCGACCGTAAGGACGAGTTGTCATATTTTCGCCAATAGCAAAATTAGAATCTACGTATTCGATTTCATATTGAAAATATAAATAAAAATGAATGTAAACTACGTCTTCATGCTTTTTCGTTAACGGACAACCAGAAACGGAGGCCATGATGGCTGTGACGTCACGAGTCGTATCGCTCCGGGCACCATCTATACAACGCTAGTGGCGCCGCCCGTACAACCTGGCTCAGTTGACCTGACCTGCTGTCCGAGGGCGCCTATGGCCGACCAAGGCCCCTCAGACCGACGGAGGGTCCCTTTAGGCCGACCGGGTCCCCATAGGCTGACCGAGGCCCTCAGGACCTAGGACCCTCTTAGGCCAGCCGAGGGCCCCTGAGGCCGGCCGATGCCCCCCTTAGGCCGGCAGGGACCTCTCAGGTCGACCGGGACCCTCTTAACCCTAGCAAGGGTTCTCTCAGGCCGCCTGAGGGCCCTTCAGACCAACCAAGGGCCCCTTAGGCCGACCGGACCCCACATGCCAATTGAGGGCTCCTCAAGCCAACCAAGGGCCCCTCAGGCCGAGCAAGGGCCCATCTTAGGCCAGCCAGACCCCCACAGTCCGACCGAGGGCCCCTCAGGCCGACCGAGGGCCCCTCAGGCCCACCGAGGGCCCCTCAGACCGACAAACCTAGGGCCTCTCAGGCCGACCGAAAGACCCTCAGGCCGACAAACCTAGGGTTCCTCAGGACGACCTAGGGTCTTATTAGGCCGGCTGAGGACCCCTTAGGCCAGCTGGGGCCCCTCAGGTCGACCAGGGACCCTCTTAAGCCAATCAAGGGCTCCATCAGACCGATTGAGGGCCCCTCGGGCCAACCAAGGGCCCTTAGGCCGACCGGGGGCTCTTGAGGTCGACTGGGGCTCGTAGGCTTAGCAAGGACCCCTCAGGACAACCAAGGGCCTCCCTTAGGCCGACCGGGGGCCCCCGTTGGGCCGACCGGGCCCCCAGAGGCCGGTCTAGGGGCCCATCAGGACTACCTAGGAACCCCTTAGGCCGACCGGAGGTCCCCTTAGACCGACCGGACCCCACAGGCCGACCAGGCCCCCACAGGCCGACCGAGGGGCCCTCAGGCCAACCATGGGCCCCTCAGGTCAACCATGGGCCCATTAGGCCGACCAGGCCCCCACAGGCCGACCGAGGGCCCCTCAGGCCGACCGAGGGGCCCCTCAGACCGACAAACCTAGGGTTTCTCAGGACGACCTAGGGTCTTCTTAGGCTGGCTGGGGCCCCTCAGGTCGACCGGAGGCACTCTTAAGCCTAGCAAGGGTTTCTTTAGGCTGACTGAGGGCCCCTGAGCCCAACCAAGGGATTCTCTTATGCCGACCGGGGGCCCCTTTAGGCCGACCGTGCCCCACAGGCCAACCGAGGACCCATCAGGCCGACCAACCCAGAACCCCCTCAAGACGTCCTCTTACGCCAGGAGAGGGCCCCTTAGACCGACCGGAGGCCTCAGGAAGACTGGGGACCCTCTTACACCGAGGGCCCCTCAGACTGACCAACCTAGGGCCCCCTCAGGACGACCTAGGGCCCTCTCGGACCGGCCGAGAGCCCTCTTAGGCCGACAGGGACCCTCAGGGCGACAGGGGACCCTCTTAAGCCTCGCAAAAGCCCCTTAGGCCAACCGAGGGCCCCCTGGGGCCGACCAAGGGCTTTCTCGGGCCTACTGAGGACCCCTCAGCCCGAACAAGGAAGTACTTTCAGGCCTGGTAAGCCTTAACCCTCGCCCTACGGGGTGGGGGGTGGGGCTGACAGCCCCCCCCCCGCTGAGGTTTTTCTTGAATAACTTTTTACATATGCGGTGTATATTGCTGACATTTTTGGTAGCTGAGTTTACAACAATTATACGTAGGCTGTAAAAATTTAATTTAAATTGGTTGAGTAGTTTAGGAGAAAATCATGTTTTGATGACATCATGTTGGTAAAAAAAATGAAAAATATTTGAAAAATCGTAGAAAACAGAGTTTTAAAGCAAATTGCAAACGCATTTCACCAAAGATACAAAATAGCATTCTCTTTAAAATGGTAATCTCGGATTTGCAAAATGTTGGGTTTTTGATCCCTAAAATGTTTAAAAAAAACTGATTTTTTTGGGGAAAAATCCCCACAAAATCAAAATTTTCGAAGATATTAGAAAAACCGGAATATATGTGAGAGAACTGAGTATGGAGAATACCCATACCAAATTTCAAAGCAATATCTTCATTTTTGACTGAGTGATGGTTCTCTAAGTATAAGAAACTGATGACGTCATTTTTTTAATAACTTTTTTTGACTTTTTTTTTGGACAAGATACGAACAAATAATTACCTTTTTTGTATTTCTGAGCCAAAACTGGTCTAGGAACATGCCTTTTTATTTACATTTATCAATTTCTAATTTTGAGGTTTTCTGAAGAGCAAAATCGCTATTCTGGACGTGGTAAATCCGAGGTCATTCACTTGACCTGGAAGGTCACCCGTTGACCTGAAACCTAAAAATCGCATACTGTTAGATTCCTCTCATGACAGGCAACATTCTGGTTCTTACCGCATTGCTCTAAGTTGCTTGGTTTGGAAGTTAACAGGGGGCTGTCAGGCCCCCCCCCCCCCCCCCCCGTAGGGCGAAGGTGAAAAAAAGCTCCCGTAGGGCGAGGGTTAAGTCGCTCGACCGCTTCTATTGGGCTGAGGGACCGAGGTCCTCCCACCCATTGGGCCCGGAGGGCACCTCGGCTCAATGGGGGGGGGGACACGTGCCCCCTGTGTGCCCCGCCCGCCCCCCCCCCCCCCCTGGCTGCGCCCCGATGGGATCCAATCGTCCGCCACCCACTCGCCGCGTACAGCCAGCCCGTGGTCAGCTGCAGCCCAATACGACTGCTGACGTCACGACCAATCAGAGAGCGTTATTTGGTCACATGACTTTCGGGACACTTTAACGGCATTTTTCGCATTTTTGGCTTACAGAATAAAAACATATTGCGATTTTTCGAATCTCCTAATTTAAAACTATCAATTTAATAATAAATATCAAGCCAAAATCGCTGCTTATGCTTATGACAACACGTTCATTGCTGTAAAGGTTCAATTATATTACGCCAACGGACTATTTGCTGGAAAGTTACGATCGATAGTTAAAAATACCCTCCCAGTCACGTCATCAAGCCGACTGCACCGCCCAACCCTTGTTCAGGCCCGTAACACTACCTACAGCGCGGTGTACGGAAGTGTGACGCCTGCTCCGGTCAATATAATCTCCGTTTCATTGCGATTCTGCCATATAAGTCTTTTTGACATTTTGTTAAATCAAATACACTAGTTCGGCTTCCAAAAATACCTCTGCAGCGTGACCTTGAAAAATTTCCGAGGCTATAACTCGAGAACCTGAGGTCAGATGGAGCTAATATTACCACAGCTGAATTCAGGACCATATAGACAAATTTTGCACAAAAAGTGAGATTTGGGTTAACTTTGGGAAGAAAAATTGTCGAAATGTCGTGGAATGCCCCATTTACCAGAAAGTTCATGAAACCAGAGTTTTTGGAAGATGTGTTGGTATTACCAGAGATACCAACACATCTTCCAAAAACTTTGGTCCTGAATTCAGCTGTGGTAATATTAGCTCCATCTGACCTCAGGTTCTCGAGTTATAGCCTCGGAAATTTTTGCAAGGTCACGCTGCAGAGGTATTTTTGGAGGCCGAAATAGTGCATTTGATTTAACAAAATGTCCAAAAGACTTGTATGGTAGAATTCGCAATGAAACGGAGATTATATTTCTGGGCTTTGTTACGTGACCTTGATTGGCCTTGCCCCGTGACTTCGTGACCTTTTTTTGTTGATCTCGTGACCCCGGGTACACCTCTGATACTAATTTTTCACTTCGCAAAATGCTCGTCAATATATTGCCTAACAACGTAACAAATAAACATGGAGCGTTTTTCCTCTAATTTCGATATATTCCGTCGGCATACGTGCGTGTTTGTATTACCCCCCAATGGGGAGGGGTAACAGGCGAATATCTGCGAGCCTATGGGACTAATTTGGGTGGGGTCTTCACCATTCTATCCGGCGTGGTCCAAAACGGTGCCTTTTTTAGTTTTATCCACTTTGGTCTAATCTAAGTGGACCAAAACCACCAAAAATCGTTGCAAACGACGTCATGCTCCGAACATATGGGACCGATTTGGGCGGGATCTCCACCATTCGATCCGCCGTGGTCCTACACGGTGCCGTGTTGAGTTTTATCCACTTGGGTCTATCTAAGTGGACCAAATTAAATTGGACCAAAACAGCCAAAACAAAATTGCAGACGTCATACTCCGAACCTATGGGGCCTATTTGGATGGAGTCTTCACCATTCGATCCGGCGTGGTCCAAAACGGTGCAGTTTACAGTTTTATCCACTTTGGTCTAATCTAAGTGGACCAAATTGGACAAAAACCGCCAAAAATCGTTGCAACGTCATGCTCCGAACCTATGGGACCGATTTGAACAGTCTTAACCATTCGATCTGGCTTGGGCCAAAACGGTGCCGTTTTGAGTTTTATCCATTTTGGTTCAATCGAAATGGACCAAATTGGACCCAAACCGACACAAATAGTTGACGTCATGCTCTGAACCTATGGGACCGATTTGGGCAGGGTCTTCACCATTCCATCCGTTTTGGACCATGCCGGATGGTTGTGTGGTGTTGCTCGTCACCCTGACAATGTGTATACCAAAAAATGGGCCTGTAGCTGCAACGGTAGCTGAGATATCCGCTCATTACCCCTCCCCTTGGGGATAATTCGAAAACATGCACATTCCAGTTGCACGTATATCGACTGACAACATGGACATTAGAGGAACAACTATGTTTTTGTGTTGTTAGGCAATATATAGACAAGTATTTTGTGAAGTAAAAAATTGAAATCAGGTGTCCCTGGGGTCACATGAGGTCAACAAAAAAGGTCACGAGGTCACAGGGTCAATGTCATTCAAGGTCATGCAACAAAGCCCGGAAATAGAATCTCCATTTCATTGTGAATTCAGCCATATAAGTATTTTTGACACTTGGTTAAGTCACACTATTTCAGACTCCAAAAATACCTCTGCAGTGTAACTGTGCACAAATGAGTGAGGCTATAACTTCAGAACTTGAGGTCAGATGGAGCTATTATTACTACAGCTGAATTCAGGACCCAAGATAACCACATATACCAATTTTGAACAAAGTGAGAGATGATGGCAATTTCAACTAGTCAAAATGTGATGGAATGCTGTAAATGCTGATCGAAAAGAAAAATTAGCAGTAACCCATACAATTGTATAATTTGTGTTTATGGGGGACATGTTTTGGTGCACCTTGTTGACTCCTGTGCCAAACTTCGCAGTCTGGCTGAGACCCCAGTCCAAGGCTGTATAAACCAGGTAGAACACTCCGACCGAAAAAGTGGTGACAAACACTCATTTAGTAGCCGCGACCCCGGAGTCGCTGTGACGTAGAAGGCGGGGGACGCGGCCGGTCGGCCGCCGTACACAACATTAGTGCGCGCGTCTGAAGCTTAGATCGCGCTTAGTTTCTTTGTGTACCGGTCGATTGCAAAACTTAGTTTAGGTAATCTGTCACAAATCAACCGCTCTGCCGGATGCCGCTAACCGGATGCCGCTAAAAATTGCAATCAAACCAATATTTGCTGTTATATGTGCGCAAAGTTCAAAGATGAGGCACGGCCGCCCCCGGCCGACCGCCGCTCAAAACGATGATAAGTGTATTTTGATGTCATTACCCGGCGTGAAAAATGTGAATGTATCGCAATGAATTGCCTAGGGAGACATAAAGCATCATCAAATATATTGTATTTGATTGGCATTGTTATTCCTTCCGTGACATAGTACAGGCGCGGATACCAGATTTCGGTCAGGGGGGCGCGGATCCAAGATTTTGGCCACATACAAAAAGTTGCGCCCTACGCGCGCTTGGCGGGCGCGACATGGGCGCGACCCGGGCTCAGGGGGAGGAGGGGGGGGGGGGGGGGGGCTTGGGGCTCCCTAGCGCCCCTAGACTTTTCTTATAGCTGAATCTTTGGGAAATTTATGAAATGGTATAGGATCTGAATCGTGATCTTGATCAACTTTTTTGGCATGTCAGTCGTTGCTGCACCCCCGACGGCGCAAAAAGACATCTTGCTATGTCCTGAACTCATAAGTCACATCCATATCATTGATTGTATAGTCATTACTAGACACCTGGCAATTTGTGTTCATTACTGCAAGCCACAGGTCCACAGCACAGGACGAGTAACATTAGGTACTACTCAGTGGCGGCGGATAAGGGGGAGGGGAGGGGGGGGGGGGGGGGGGGGGGTGGGGGGGGGGCAGAGGGGACAGCTGCCCACCCACTCAAGAACCACACCACACAAAATATATGATTTTGCCTCCCCCATAAATTTGTAAGAGGGACCCTCCAAGAAGTTGGTTCGATTTTTCTTTTTGACCAAAACAATGACCCAGGGCCCTGATGTGTCCCCCAGCCAGCCTGAGGAGCCTTCTAAGGCCGACAGAAGGCCCTCATGTCGGCCTGAGAGGGACCCTCAGTAGGCCATGACTATGAGGGGCCCTCAGAAAGCCTGAGACTTCAACATAGGCCTCTCCGACATTTTTTTTTCTCGACCATTTAGAGGCCCTGCAAAATATGGTGGCCTAAATCTGAGGAGATACCATTTCGCAGCATTTTTGTTTTTGTTTGGGGGGCCTTTGGCCGTGGGAGGGGCCCTTTTGCCGAGGGGACCCTCTGGGTTTCCTTGCCCCTCCATCCGAAAATACGATCCGCTGCCACTGGTACTACTCAGAATGGTCAATTAGTCAATTTTGTTCGCCCCTGTAGCTCAGTGGGAGAGCGCTGGACTTCTGACCTATCTCGGTGTGGCAGCCCGGGTTCGAGTCGCTTCGGCGCTCGCTGTTTGCTCCTGACTGGGATGGCCTGCGGCCGGTGGCAGCGGTCGCACTCAAGGTCAGGTGACGTCAGTGAGCGGGGGCGGACCGTGTCCAGGTATGTCGGGCACGTAAAACTTTCGTCTCTAAATTCTGCCGGCCAACAAGAATTGCGCGATCGGGTGGTGAGGTCAGGACCTGCGCAACAAGCTCTGCTTAGCGTGGGTCCTGACCTCGGAAATCCAGCCATACAAAACATTCGGACTAAATTTATTTATATAAAAATAAATAAATAAATAAAATGCGGGTTAGAAAAAATAGGCCCGTTTCTCAGTGCATTTATGTGTTATGTTGCTACTTTCCTATATAATTGTGCAACATAATTCACTTTAGCGCTTTTTTACCGCACTTTTAAACGCACAATATAGCATTTTTAGAGGTCTGCACCCGCAATGTGACGCATTGATGAGAAATCATATCCAGGGCATTAGATTCCAAATTTTCGCGACGCTCCGCGGCGCAATTTGCTTAAGAGTTCCAGGTATTGAGCTTAAAAATATTCCAAGTTGTTATAGCTGATTCCAAATTGGTGTAGCTGGTTCCAAAGTTTATATGGCAGTTTGCTAACTCCAGCTCCTAAAAGTTGGTATGGCCCATGTCATACCTGTCATACTGCATTTTCCATCATGTAACGTGCCTTTTCATCCGTTGTGTTTGGCCCTTTCAACGCTTGGGAAAGGGCCCTTTCAACGCTCGGGAAGGGGCACTTTCGAGTCGACGCCCCCCCCCCCCCCCCTGTATGAAATCCTGGATACGTGCTTGAGGCCCCTGAGCAGGTCGGAGAGGCCCCTGGGCAGGGGCTCCGCCACAGGGGAGGACGGGGGAACGTGTCCCCCTCCAACATTTTCGGATTTTAACATTACGCCTATGGGCGTTGCATGGAAAGAATAGACTTCAGAATGCCTCCACCCCCCCCCCCCCCCCCCCCCCCAACTTTCGGAAGGTGGCGGCGCCCTTGCCCCTGAGCATGTTGTCAGGGTGACAAAGCCACTAGTGCAGTCCCTGGCCAAGTCGGAAGGACCTCTGAAAAGGCTGAATGGGCCCCTGACACACAAGAGGGGATGCATGGAAGGTCAGAGGAGTCCCTGGTCAGACCGGAAGAGCCAAAAGCATGTAGAGATCCCAGATGAAGATTAAATACAAAGAAGACTTATTCCAAAATACAAATATTGAAATTGGAGCTTTCAGGTATATTGTAACACCCAGCCCCCGCCAGTAACAGTTGGCAGCACTCGGGTGTTTGGGCATTAAAAACCTACTACACCATAGGGTTCCCATATTAAATCGATGATTTTCAGACGAGGCTGGCTCGTAACCTATGGTACATATTCTAAATCCGACTTCTGGAACAGATAGCTACAAGCCTTAGCTACAACGTTTTTATTTATCCTTTTTCAATATTCCTGGCGCAAAGGGGTTTAATGGGCTTGTGGTTAAAAATGTGGGAACGACCGCTGACCGCTTCCAAATGCTACTACAGTACTGAAATATACACTACTTCGACGACTACTTCGTAGTAGAATTGAATATTACCGCTTCCAAATACTACATGTACTGCAAATACACTACTTTGACTACTACTTCGTATATTTGCTGGCGTTTAATTCAATAAATAAAGATATAATCTATGGAAATACAAGTTATTGATAGCAAATAATACCTCTAATTTATAATAGACAAAACAATTACGGTAAAAATTATATTGTCTAATTCATTTGGGCGTTACATTCCTTACTGTTTTACCCGTTGTTCTATTACCCTGGTAACACCCTTCGTCGCCCGTCGGGGTGTTACAATATACCCAAAAGTTCTGATTTTATTTTATCTTGTAGACTAAGCCCTCTTTGTATTTAATACATATCACCCACTCCACATCATGTCTTTTCGCGGATCCCAGATGAGTCCCTGAACAGGTTGGAAGGGAGTTGAAAAGGTTGGAGGGGCACCTATACGATCTGAAGGGAACCTGAGCCTTTCAACAGTAAGAATATAGCTGTCCAGGGAATAAGACTCAAAAAATTTGTGCCGCTCCACAGCGCAATTTAACTACAAATTAAATAATGAGGGTTAGAAGAAACAAAATACAGCTGTTTATCAGCACATTTATGTTATGTTGCTACTTTCCTATATAATTGGGCAAAATAGTTCGCTTTAACGCTTTTTTACAGCACTTTTAAACGTACAATAGCAATTTTAGAGGTCCACTCTGTGGCACCCATACGCAATGCGACGCATTGATGGGAATGCATATCCAGGGCATAAGTCATAACACAAAATTTTCCTGCCGCTCTGCGGCCCAATTTGTTTAAGAGTTCCGGGTCTTGAGCTTAAAAAATATTCCAAGTTGGTATAGCTGATTCCAAATTGGTGTCGCTGGTTCCAAAGTTGATATGGCAGTTTGCTAACTCCAGCTCCTAAAAGTTGGTATGGCCTATACCATACCTGTCATACTTCATTTTCCATCCTTGTAACATGCCTTTTCATCCGTTTTGTTTGGCCCTGTTAACGCTTGGAAAGGGGCCATTTCAGTGCTCAGGAAGGGGTCCTTTCGAGGCTCCCCCTGGATGAAATCCTGGCTATGTGCCTGTCGGAGATGATAGCACCGACAGAAAATGTGATGACTAGTAAATTCCTTCTGGTAACTAGTGAACTATAGTAAACATCCTTTGTACATGTCGCAAGAAATGAAAAAAGTTATAGTTGATAACTTAGTCACATTGAGTAAAAACTTGAACTGTGTGACACCAAAATGACACTTTAAAATGCAGGCTGTGATGCTCTAAAGTGTTCAAGTTTGATCATAAATAAATGGTA
>JAXIVJ010017251.1:0-26626 GCA_036785665.1 Chirona hameri
CCCGGACGAAATCCTGGCTACGTGCCTGCATGTGAGATACATGACGCCGCGTGACCCACGATTCGTGAGCGAGATCTTGCCGCGACTTTCACTTATATTGTTCTTTGCTTATATTTTGTTTTCGATAACTATAAAATGATCGCCACTATAGTGATTCTATGTAAAACGGCGTACGTCAGAAAATAAATTACGGTCACATCATGCAAGATAGAGGGACAAGTTTTGCACAGCATTTTCTTGCCACTGTGAAGTTTATCATGTGCACGTTTCGTAGCTCTAAATTGATATCTTCGTCGAACAATAGCCATCAAGCGTTGCGATCAGGGGGACAGACGGTACTGTGCGACTGCTGCTATCAGAGCGCACGAGCTGTTTTGTCGCCCAGCGCACACCAGCTGTGTACGTGTACGTGTACGTGTACGTGTACGTGTACGTGTACGTGTACGTGTACGTGTACGTGTACGTGTACGTGTACGGGTACGGGTGTGCACGTGTACGTACGGGTGTGCGCGGGTGTGCGTGGGTGCGCGTGTGGGCGCGTGTGGGCGTGTGTGTGCGCATGTGCGCGCGTGTGCGCGCGTGTGTGCGCATGTGTGCGAGTGTGTGTGCGTGTGTGTGCGTGTGTGTGTGTGTGTGTGTGTGTGTGTGTGTGTGTGTGTGTGTGTGTGTGTGTGTGTGTGTGTGTGTGTGTGTGTGTGTGTGTGTGTGTGTGTGTGTGTGTGTGTGTGTGTGTGTGTGTGTGTGTGTGTGTGTGTGTGTGTGTGTGTGTGTGTGTGTGTGTGTGTGTGTGTGTGTGTGTGTGTGTGTGTGTGTGTGTGTGTGTGTGTGTGTGTGTGTGTGTGTGTGTGTGTGTGTGTGTGTGTGTGTGTGTGTGTGTGTGTGTGTGTGTGTGTGTGTGTGTGTGTGTGTGTGTGTGTGTGTGTGTGTGTGTGTGTGTGTGTGTGTGTGTGTGTGTGTGTGTGTGTGTGTGTGTGTGTGTGTGTGTGTGTGTGTGTGTGTGTGTGTGTGTGTGTGTGTGTGTGTGTGTGTGTGTGTGTGTGTGTGTGTGTGTGTGTGTGTGTGTGTGTGTGTGTGTGTGTGTGTGTGTGTGTGTGTGTGTGTGTGTGTGTGTGTGTGTGTGTGTGTGTGTGTGTGTGTGTGTGTGTGTGTGTGTGTGTGTGTGTGTGTGTGTGTGTGTGTGTGTGTGTGTGTGTGTGTGTGTGTGTGTGTGGGGGGGGGGGGGGTGGTGGGTGGGTGGGTGGGTGGGTGGGTGGGTGGGTGGGTGGGTAGATGGATGGGTGGATGGGTGGATGGGTGGATGGGTGGATGGGTGGATGGGTGGATGGGTGGATGGGTGGATGGGTGGATGGGTGGATGGGTGGATGGGTGGATGGGTGGATGGGTGGATGGGTGGATGGGTGTGTGTGTGTGTGTGTGTGTGTGTGTGTGTGTGTGTGTGTGTGTGTGTGTGTCCTAACTGGACTTCTTCATGACTTTGTAGTTGGAACCGATCACAGCAGCCATCATCTGCCGGTTTAAGGCACTTAATGTCCACATCTGTAGATCGCCTAACCTGAATGCCAGAGATGACCACCCACAGATGACCATGAGAGGGCCCGGTCCAGTCCATCTCCGTGTGTGAGACTGTTGGGTAACATGCGGCAGTTCTAAAAACGGGAGCATCTGCCGGTCCGTGGGGACACCGGGTGACCCTGTCCACTCGGACCTGGCTGTCCCTGATCGCCGGTATATAACGAGAGCACCTCCCTGGTCAGGATATCAGTTCAGCTGAGCATAGACACAGAGAACATCCTGTTCCAACAGAACAACATACAACATGAAGCTGGTAAGCCTGATGGAAAACGGCCTCTTTGTAAACAATTTGAATCGGGTGACAAAAATACCAGCCACCTGTTTTTTTTTTGTAATAAAAAGTTGAAAACCATATGAATTTTGTAAATCTTGTAAGCGTTGAGAATTGTCCCAACAGGAGGCAGCAGTTACATTTTTAAGTGAAGTTATTTATATAACATCACTTACAGCTTGTGGTCGCATTGCAAAAGTATTCACAGCCGTGTTGAGGTAAAAACACGATACAAACTTTAAACATTTTCTTCGCACAGGGATGATCTTGATGCTCAACAATGCGTCATAAGGATAATCAAGTGAACTTTTACTGCAACCAACACCCGATTCTGCTCAAGACATCAAATAACACCATTCAGTGTTTTGAGCATAACAGACGTGATAATTTAAACTTGCATCATTAGGACCCCATCACTGTGCGCGATGCCTCACACTTGTGCACTTACTCTTTCCACAGTTGGTGTTTGCCGCCGTCCTGGCCGTGTGTACCGCCGCCCCGTCCCGCTCCTACGCCGCTCCTGAGGAGCGTATCATCGAGCGGCCCCTCGTCCGCATCCTGGAGGAGTCCAGCGAGCACCGCGGCCAGGACGGCTTCGCTTTCCGCTTTCTCTCGGAGGACAACATCCAGCGCCAGGAGGAGAGCGTCGACGGCACCGTGTTCGGCAGCTACAGCTACATCTCTCCTGAAGGCACAGAGGTCAGCGTGCGCTACGTGGCCGACGCACTGGGCTTCCGCGCCGAGAGCGACGCGCTGCCGACGCCGGTGCCGACCGAGTACCCGACGCCCGAGGTGCCGGTGACCGAGGCCGAGGTCAGGGCCGAGCAGAGCTACACCAACCCCGAGCCCGAGGTCAGGGCCCAGCAGAGCTACGCCGCCCCCGAAGCCGAGGTCAGGGCCGAGCAGAGCTTCGCCGCCCCCGATGCCGAGGTCAGGGCCGAACAGAGCTACGCCGCCCCCGAGGCCGAGGTTCGCGTCCAGTCTCCTGTGAGATATGAGCGTGTCATCGTCGGCTACAAGCCCCGCTACCAGTAAAGATATTTGCATCATGATCTTACTCTGACGTCGTACCAAGCTGTCATATTGCGAAAATGTTTGACCTGTATGTTTCCTCGTGAGATGTTGCCTCTGTTTTAGATGAGTACTTCCTTATGAATGCGTGCTGCTCTCACGGTTGAGTGCTATGTTGATGCTTATTTATGATGACCGTGTTTTAATTGTGTAATTGCGTTTGAAGTGTGTAAGTTGTCTAGAAATAAACTATGCGCGATATGTTATGGTAGCTAACTTTACATCCCAGCAGAAGGAAACCAGAAGAGGCTGTAATTCCAGAAATTCCACAAATTGGTACAGAGCAGGGGCGTCGCCACCGGGGGGGGGGGGGGGGGGGGGGACTGGCCCCCCAGGATCATTCCGGCCGGAGTCCGGTCCCCAGATTCTCAGGATTTTAACATTAACTCTATAGGGCTGGCCCCCGAAACCCATGACTGCCCCCGAAACCCCTGGCTGCGCCCCCCCCCCCCCCCCACCCCATTCAAAGTTATGTGGCGACACTACTGGTACAGAGTAAAAACGTTATTTATAACGGTTAAGCTTGGGCTCTATGAGCTGGACATTTGGTTGTTATCAAACAAACGCGGGTGGCTAATGGCTCGTAAAAACCATCAATGGATTGAAAATGGGTCAGAGCACAGTGGTCGCCGGTGGTGATTAAATATGTTTTCTGCACACCTTAGCCTGGTGGCTTTTGTTTTAAACAGCCTTTAGAAGTCCAGTACCTGAAATTACAATGCATAGGTCACGCCTTGATATTATATTATTATGAAACAAAAACTTGACAAGAAAAAAGCAAGAGAGAAGGCTCCGAAAAACATTTCATCAAACTGACGAACACCTCCTGTTGTTTTAAATAGATGATAACAGACAACAGACAACAGCAGAAATGTTGTCATGAGCGGTACAAATTAAGAACCTGACTGAACTGTTCGAGGTGTTTTGGCAGCCATCAACCGCCTCCGACGACAGACGTGGCATTTTCACATCCGCCGTATTCAATCTGTCAAAGTTTTTTCTTCGTGTTTGTGTTTTGACTGTTTGATACACAAGGCGACCAAAGAGTCTGGCCAGCATCACACTCGGTCACAGTGGCTCCAGTGTAGTGAAAACGTCGAAGCTGCTGAGCTATGAAGCTGACCGTGCTGGTGTTGGTCAGTCTGACGGCCCCGGGTCTGACCGCCACCGCTGACCGTGCTGGTGTTGGTCAGTCTGACAGCCCCGGGTCTGACCGCCATCGCTGACCGTGCAGGTGTTGGTCAGCCTGACGGCCCCGGGTCTGACCGCCACCGCTGAGCTTCTGGCGACGCCGACACTGCTGGCCAGTAAGAACGTCACCGCTCTGGGGCAGTCGTTCAGCAGCGTCGGCAACACCATCGCCAGCTACGGCGGATCGGATACACCCGCGGCCGGTGCAGGCATCAGCTTCGTCCAGCAGTAATCGGAGCAGAAAGTGCTGTTTCTCCAGCAGCAGCAGACCCAGTCCCAGCGGCGGCAGCAGCAGCAGTCGTACACCCAGCCACCGCAGCAGCCTCAGCAGCAGAAGCCGCGGCAGCCGTGCTCGCTGCCGCCCTCCACCAGCGGTTGTTCCCCGGGTCATGTTAGCTCCATAACCGGGAACGGCCACCGCCAGTTATACAGATATAGATACAGGCTTAATAAGGTAATCCACAAGTAGATACAGATACGGGCTTAATAAGGTAATCCACAATTAGATACAGATACAGATACAGGCAAAACTAAGGTAATCCACAAGTAGATACAGATACAGATACATGCTTAATAAGGTAATCCACAAGTATATACAGATACAGATACAGGCTTAATAAGGTAATCCACAATTAGATACAGATACAGATACAGGCAAAACTAAGGTAATCCACAAGTAGATACAGATACAGATACAGGCTTAATAAGGTAATACACAAGCAGATACAGATACAGATACAGGCTTAATAAGGTAATCCACAAGTAGATACAGCTACAGATACAGGCAAAACTAAGGTAATCCACAAGTAGATACAGATACAGATACAGGCTTAATAAGGTAATCCACAAGTAGATACAGATACAGATACAGGCTCAATAAGGTAATCCACAAGTAGATACAGATACAGATACAGGCTTAATAAGGTAATCCACAAGTAGATACAGATACAGATACAGGCAAAACTAAGGTAATCCACAAGTAGATACAGATACAGGCTTAATAAGGTAATCAACAAGCAGATACAGCTACAGATGCAGGCTTAATAAGGTAATCCACAAGTAGATACAGATACAGATACATGCTTAATAAGGTAATCAACAAGTAGATACAGATACAGATACAGGCTTAATAAAGTAATCCATAAGTAGATACAGATACAGATACAGGCTTAATAAGGTAATCCATAAGTAGATACAGATACAGATACAGGCTTAATAAGGTAATCCACAAGTAGATACAGATACAGATACAGGCTTAATAAGGTAATCCACAAGTAGATACAGCTACAGATACAGGCTTAATAAGGTAATCCATAAGTAGATACGGATACAAATACAGGCAAAACTAAGGTAATCCAGAAGTAGATACAGATACAGATACAGGCTTAATAAGGTAATTCACAAGTAGATACAGATACAGATACAGGCTTAATAAGGTAATCCACAAGTAGATACATATACAGATACAGGCTTAATAAGGTTATCCACAAGTAGATAGAGATACAGATACATGCAAAACTAAGGTAATCCACAAGTAGATACAGATACAGATACAGGCTTAATAAGGTAATCCACAAGTAGATACAGATACAGATACAGGCAAAACTAAGGTAATCCACAAGTAGATACAGATACAGGCTTAATAAGGTAATCAACAAGCAGATACAGCTACAGATGCAGGCTTAATAAGGTAATCCACAAGTAGATACAGATACAGATACATGCTTAATAAGGTAATCAACAAGTAGATACAGATACAGATACAGGCTTAATAAGGTAATCCATACGTAGATACAGATACAGATACAGGCTTAATAAGGTAATCCACAAGTAGATACAGCTACAGATACAGGCTTAATAAGGTAATCCATAAGTAGATACAGATACAGATACAGGCTTAATAAGGTAATCCACAAGTAGATACAGCTACAGATACAGGCTTAATAAGGTAATCCATAAGTAGATACGGATACAAATACAGGCTTACTAAGGTAATCCACAAGTAGATACAGATACAGATACAGGCAAAACTAAGGTAATCCAGAAGTAGATACAGATACAGATACAGGCTTGATAAGGTAATCCACAAGTAGATACAGCTACAGATACAGGCTTAATAAGGTAATTCACAAGTAGATACAGATACAGATACAGGCTTAATAAGGTAATCCACAAGTAGATACATATACAGATACAGGCTTAATAAGGTTATCCACAAGTAGATAGAGATACAGATACATGCAAAACTAAGGTAATCCACAAGTAGATACAGATACAGATACAGGCTTAATAAGGTAATCCACAAGTAGATACAGCTACAGATACAGGCTTAATAAGGTAATCCACAAGTAGATACAGATACAGATACAGGCTTAATAAGGTAATCCACAAGTAGATACAGATACAGATACAGGCTTAATAAGGTAATCCACAAGTAGATACAGATACAGATACATGCTTAATAAGGTAATCCACAAGTAGATACAGATACAGATACAGGCTTACTAAGGTAATCCACAAGTAGATACAGATACAGGCTTAATAAGGTAATCCACAAGTAGATACAGATACAGATACAGGCTTACTAAGGTAATCCACAAGTAGATACAGATACAGATACAGGCTTAATAAGGTAATCCACAAGTAGATACAGATACAGATACAGGCTTAATAAGGTAACCCACAAGTAGATACATATACAGATACAGGCTTAATAAGGTAATCCACAAGTAGATACAGATACAGATACAGGCTTAATAAGGTAATCCACAAGTATATATAGATACAGATACAGGCTTACTAAGGTAATCCACAAGTAGATACAGATACAGATACAGGCTTACTAAGGTAATCCACAAGTAGATACAGATACAGATACAGGCTTAATAAGGTAATCCACAAATATATACAGATACAGATACAGGCTTAATAAGGTAATCCACAAGTAGATACAGATACAGGCTTAATAAGGTAATTCACAAGTAGATACAGATACAGATACAGGCTTAATAAGGTAATCCACAAGTAGATACAGATACAGATACAGGCTTTTACTAAGGTAATCCACAAGTAGCTGTGGCTATTACAACCTCTCGTCATAAGTTAACATACATCAGGCAATGTCAGAACAAGCACAATCACGAGAATAGAAGATCACACAGGTACCCCTCCCCACACACGCACGCACCCACATACAGGCACGAGTCAAATACAAATAAACCTCATCGGGGTGCGGTTGAGAGGCGCCGCGTCAGTCCAGGTGCCGGCGGTGAGCTGCAGTAAGGTGTTGCTGCAGGCGGCGACAGAACAGCGGCACGGGCAGTCCCACCAGCTCGCGTGGCAGGGCGTTGTGCAGTCGGTCTCATAATGATCTTCCCTAGCTCTGGATCTCCCACGGTAGGCGAAACGATAGCTGGCTGAATCCCGCACCGAAGCGGGCCGGACCGGTTTGACAGCTCGCCCGGCGCCGGCCGATACTTGGCAGAATCTGCACCGCTCCGTCTGGGCTGACCCAGCACAGGCCGATCGGGGAATAACAATGCGCGTGTATGGTGGACCGTGGTTGGAAATATACGCAGACCTAAAATGTCAAGTTAACGACGATGTCTGTGATGGCCAATTTTTTAGAAAACATAGGTATGTGAAGCATCGCTAAGTGTGCAATTGATAGAACACTGCACGGGCTATACTTTAAGACGAATATTTGTATCTCAAGTTGACCGATACCGTCGTCACAGATGTCGTCTCGGAAATGGCTATCCGTTGTGTCGCTTGCGACGATTGAGAAATTTGAATTGCGCCAAAAAATAAAGTGACGATATGTTGACCTGATCTCAATGTCAAGGTCAAATTTAAACACATAGCCAGTCAGATGCTCTATCAGCTACACACCTGACGATGCTTTATAGACCTAAGGTTTTAAATACTGTCGTCGCAGATATCATCGCTAACTTAATGGATATAAACCCGCCCGGGTGTTTGTGGAGCGTGAAGGACGGAGCGGCGTGGTGCGAGCATTTCAGTGCGAGACCAACTGCATTTGTCTGCTTTTTCGTTTAGAATCATCAGGTGGACGTTTGCATTCGTAATTTTGGGGTTCTGCATTGCACATGACACGTGGCATGATTAATAAATAAATACACATAAATGCGCCTCGTGCCAGCGCGGCTCGAACCCACGACCAATTTACGAATACGCTAGGAGTAGACAGCTATACCGACTG
Source organism: Chirona hameri (assembly GCA_036785665.1). Classification (NCBI taxonomy): domain Eukaryota; kingdom Metazoa; phylum Arthropoda; class Thecostraca; order Balanomorpha; family Balanidae; genus Chirona; species Chirona hameri. The sequence continues at coordinate 8,328 of JAXIVJ010017251.1, forward strand.
AGCTATTTGAGCTGATGTGATGAACACGGTTATTCAGTCTCCAATATTGGATCTCTGCCAGCACAGGACAGGCGACCTCTTGACCCTCGAGACAGAAGGCCCTGACCACCACCCGGGTCGCGGCGCATTCCATTCCGACAACGCCCCGCACTCCCCCTTCCCAGGTCACGCACCTGCCAGACAGCCGCAATGGGTACCAACCTACGGTGGGGAAACCCCCTTTTTATGCCTATCGCGACCGTAGCGCCACGTGGTGGCAAGGGAAGATCATGATGAGACCGACTGTACCTCACCAGCTTTTCGAAGTGTTTAGCTGTAAAGTGCATCTCCAATGTACATATTCTTTCCTAAAACCAATGTTCTGTGTCCATGGGCGGATCCAGAGGGTGGCACGGTCCATGCCCCCCCCCCCCCCCAAACCACCTGAAATCGGCGCAAATTTGACACATTTCCTGAGATAATATAAAATCTAAGCAACTTTTACTAAGGCAAGTTGGTTTTAAATCAGTTATCGATGCACAAGCAAGCGAAATCCGATGAGTTTTCAGAATTGTGTGAGACTTTTTGGGATTCCCCCAAACAAAACAAAAACTGGCCAAAAACACCCATTCTGGATCCGCCCTTGTCTGTGTCATTGCACTGTGAGCAAGTCACGATGTCGAGCCAGTAAATGACACTTCATGCCGCGGTACTTATACCTGGGGGCCACATTTTCCAATACCAGATTAGGTGGGCGCCACTAGAAGCGTTTTTACCACCCCTGACTTTCTCACCACGACATCTAAAACACATTTGCTAGATGTTACAAAGTCCTGGTCGTAAGCATATTAAACAAATATCAACACCATTAGCATATCACAACTCGTGTACCTACCCATGTTACGCCCTTCTTGACTTTGTCCAAAGCTCATATATTTGTTCTTTTCCTTGCCATATAGTGAGTCCATTTCGTTTTGCAATCTTCCCGTAAATTATAATGCACTTCAAAATACATAACATGGGTACATGACTTACACTAAAGCAAAGAGGGTATGCTTTTCACGAAGCCAAACATATGCAACACAGTTATCAACAATCTGCATCGCTGAACACTGCGTATTAAAACCAAGGCTCAAATTGTGCGCTGTTTAGTCGTCAGATGTGTAGAAGATTAGTCTAAAAATTCAGCCAGCTTTCTGAGCTAACGGCACGTGGAACACTGACGGCGGCGGTCGCAAGCCCCCACAAATGAGTCGGCCACCACGTGCGTCACATACATTGCACGTGTTCCGAATTCGGCCCAAAATCCAAGTTCGCAAATATCTGATTTGTGTGTGAAAATTTCGCCGTCGCAGCTCATGCCGTTTCGGCGCTGTGGCCCGCCACAATATTGCGTGTTCATACACACGGACATTCCGTCTTTAAAGGGAAGTGTCGACCTTGGTAGATTCGAGCGAACGCTATACAATGACTAAACAGAGTACGTAGATAATTATTCTGCTATTAATTTGTCATAAAACCCGGGAACTGTGGAGATATTCATGAAATAAAAAGTTATACAACATGATGTAATTTTCAGATTTACGTCACAAACGCGTCACAACTCCCGATTTTATGGTGAATCGAATTAGGAATTTCGACGCAGCAAGCAGTTGTATGAGCTTTAAACACGTTTAAGACATATAACAGGGACCTCAATGCTCATTTAAGTCCATTATTTCAGCAATTATCAGCGTTAAAACTTGGGCGTTTTTCGAGACTAGTATCAGATAACGAGTACTTGATCGGCACTACTGTCCACCACTTTTATCTCAAGATCAATTTTAGAGTTTTGAATTATCTGCAAGTCCTACACTGGATCACACAATTATTATGCAATTCAAAACTGACGGGACTTCGTATTACTACACTGTTCGTTGAGGTTTTGTGTTTTTGTGGTTTTATTATCTCTGGCCTTTAGCGTTGAGAATTTGATGGTGGCGTATTAATTTTTTGGCATGAAAATTCATGAAAAAATATAGAATTTTGTGGCAAAACTAGGTAACTGCTGCTGTCGTTGGAACAAAACAAGTTCATTTTCTTTCAAATATTGCTTATTTTACCGGAAATACCGGAATAAGTGAAGTGTTTTTATTAACATAAAAGAGATGACTGGCTCTGCCTCAGCCGGTCCTGCAGAAAATACGCGGTGGCATCACCGCGCACTTTGGAATGTCCTTACGTGCAGAAGAGGTAATTTCCAGAAAAATGTGGCTACCGTGGGATTTCTACCACCTTTATAAGTACGTTTTACTATGTAACTCAATTATTCTGGGAAAAACCCGTACAATCTCTTTAATGTTTGTCTGTATGACGCTGGCTTGGCAGCGCGGCGGCTCGCTGGCAGATTGTGACCGCTAGGAGTGCCACATGTGATATTGTCAGGGACGGCGATCCGTGTGCAGCCGCGTTGTCGTCTGACGTGTCTGACGTTAGTGGCGTTTTCTATTAAAATCAGAGACGCCTGTTCAGTGACGCATAATCGTGCCGCTTACGTAAAACGTGTAGAAGTATGTAGATGTTTGTAGTATCAAAAATTTGGTTTCCTGTTGTCACACTGCATCCAGCCATCACGACGCATTCCATTATCTCATTTCCTAATCCACTCTCAACAAAGAAACATTATTTTCGAAATTTATTATCACACAAATGCATTAGGTACATACATGAGCTCGGTTAGCATAGATAAAACACAGTGTTAGCCAGTGCACACTTCACTAACTCTTAGTCACACAAAGTGCACAGATCACATTGGCACGCCTGTAAGGCACGGTGTTATAATTATCCACTGCACTGCACTGCCAGAGCATCTGCACGCCCAAATAAGAGAACGAATCACGTTTGCATCACACAGCGATAACCATAATCCATTGCACTGACCTGAGAGCATTCACTGCCAAAACCAGGACACCAATCACGGCGGCACACAAAACACTGCGGTATCACAAAACACTGCAATAACATGGGGGCATTCACGCTCCAAAACCCGTGCACAGAGGCATCAGCGTCAGCAGAACGCTGAGGCAGCAGCATCAGCAGAGGCAGCAGCATCAGCAGAGGCATCAGCATCAGCAGAACGCTGAGGCAGCAGCATCGGCAGAGGCAGTAGCATCAGCAGAGGCAGCAGCATCAGCAGAGGCATCAGCATCAGCATCGGCAGAGGCAGCAGCATCAGCAGAGGCAACAGCATCAGCAGAGGCATCAGTATCAGCAGAACGCTGAGGCAGCAGCATCGACAGAGGCAGCAGCATCAGCAGAGGCAGCAGCATCAGCAGAGGCAGCAGCATCAGCAACAAAGGCAGCAGCAGAACGCTGCTCTGACCTCCAGCAGCCCTTCCCCAGCCAGCAGGGAGCTAGCTGCAGCTTGAGGCGGGACTACGGCCAGCGGGGAACTGCAGCCGAAACTCCAGCACTCCATCGTGGTGCAGACGTCTCCTTCAGATCTGAAATAGAGAGGTTCGAATTACTTTTTCGAATGTGCAATATTCAAAGAGAATGTGGTGACGTCTTCCACTCCTTTCCCTTTGGTTATGTTTGCAAACACACATCATATGGATGCATCTTCAATGTTTAATTAAATGATGTCTATTGTCAACTTGCATTTTCAATAATGATGACGCAATAATATTTACCAGCCATGCGTTGACAATACGTTTCCCGGCTGCCGTAAGGGCAGCCGGGGATACCTAAAACATTCAGAGGAAATAATTCTAGTGAATACAGTTGTTCATGTATTGGAAATGCATAATGCCACAACAATACCATTGAAAGGTATGTTTGTGCCAGGAGGATCATGCCAGTAGCAAAGAGCTTGTTTGACCTACCTGGTAATAGAGGAGGAGATTGTAGGTCCTCGTCAGCTGGACAAACCGCAGCATTTCGTCATCTTGGTGCTTAATTTTGTCCTGGCGCTGCTGGAGGCTCCATTTGAGCAACCTCTGGTAACCTCTCTTCGCCTCAAGTTCGTAGAAGTTGGTCGGCTGGGAGAAGAGCAGCTCCTTCCGGAATCCTACGACGGGGACTTCAGCAGCGTCGTCTTCGACAAGCAGCGCAGGCTCAGCTTCTAAAACAGCAGAAACAGGCATTAGAACGCAGTCCGAGCAATACGTTGTTCATTTGCCTGGGTGAAAAGTTACAATGAAGAAGCAGACAAACCATGTATTATTTAATGTGAAAATATAGGGTTTTGACTAAAGACTTTATGGTGAGGTTTGACATTGTTGGAGCAGACCGACGGAGTAGCGGCGAGCCAGCCCAGCAAAAGGCAACACTTTTAGCAAGCTGTTAGGTGGCGAGCCATTGCTTTTTAATTGAATACATCAGATGTCAAATCCAATACAGCAAGCAAGTCAAATTCAAGCAGGCAATTTACTAAAGCGAGAAAAGAAAGTTGGGTAATATTTTGACTCTATAATGCATTAATACTTGGTAATGTTGTTTCGACAATGTTCCTCACAGTACAACAATATATTGTTACCACTTGTTATCACGATCAACAAATGAATCATCCGCGAGATGCTGGTGCTGCAAGATCATGACAAGACAGGACAAAACAAGACGCATTCCTCCAGGCGGGAGAAATGTTCTCACCTCGATGCTGCTCGGCCTGCTGCTCGGGAGATGGCGGCTGCTGCTCGTGCTGCTGCTCGGGAGATGGCGGCTGCTGCTCGTGCTGCTGCTCGGGAGATGGCGGCTGCTGCTCGTGCTGCTGCTCGGGAGATGGCGGCGGCTGCACGTGCCGTGGCTCGGGAGATGACGGCTTCTGTGTCGCATCTGTCCCACTAGCCGGAGTGTTGTCTCCGACGGCTGTGTCGAGCGGTATTGACTGCAGGTTCTGTAAGAAAGACAAGAAATTGTTAGTTACAAGTTTCTCTTACGAGGCGATTTAAACTTCGAAAATATAAATATGTAAGCCAATTTGACTTGACAGATATTGGGCTCTAAGAGATGTTGAATATTTCAAGTTAAAGCATTTGCTCTTTCAGCAGTTTTGAAATATTTTGATTCAACATTTAAAGTCATCATATTTTTGGCAGTTCGATCGTGTCGTCATACAAACATGTACACGTCAGTGAGTTTTCTGGTCCACTTTTCCACGCAAAAGAAACATGGTGAAATATAAATGAACTAAAGATACTGTGGCGCCCAAAATGTATGGGTCCAAACAAAAGGGTCAAAACGAAGAAAAACAATGTTGGACTGAGCAGACTTAAATCCTTATCAGACATATATGAAACGTAAAATGAAAAAGATAAATTATTTGTCATGTCACGTCCAGCACATGCAAAGCGCTTAACACACCAGCTGATACTTGCAACAAACATCGCGACAGCTTACCTCAAAGAGTTGATCCACGTCGATCATTTCAGCCAAGTCCTCGAGGGTTGGTTCAGATGGCAGACACTGCTGCATGTCCTCTTCACTCAACAGAGCTGGCTCTGACGCTAGCAGCTGCAGGGCAGGCTCTCCGCTGAGCAGATGGTTGGGCATGGCCGGAGGCGTCCAGAGCATATCCTGCAAACAGAAGGGTGACAACACGGTTAGTTGGACGTACACCCAGACTACCAAATTTCACATAGAATGTTTCGAAACCTACGCATTTTCATATATGCAACCGAAGCGAGAATTTCATCCTCAAAAGAATGCGCAAACGATATCGTTGGCGTCAGCCAATCAAATTGCGACTTCGCTTGCGCACACTCTTGTAAGTGAGACGCGGTCAGCAAACAGTCGCTTATCGGCTACTCGTGCTCCGCTTTGTATCTTATTTTAAGCCAGCCAGTGACTTAAAGTTTAAGCGCTGTGCTGCTATTAAGGAATCGTCGGTTGAGAAATCAAGTAAAATGTAAATTTAACACGTAAAATGGCAGAGCTTAACTCTATTCCCTGCGGGTGGCCAGAATTACGTTACCCCCACCCCAGAGATCTCGAGAACCGCTCGGTCGATTTCGACGGGATAAACACCATTCGACTTGACATAAAAAGACTTGTATGTATAGACCCCGAGTTTTTCTCTCTCAAACATGGGACCCAAACATGGGGTGGATAATATAAGGGAATGTTTTATTTTTACGTTATTGTGGTCATGTGGTTTGACAAATTTGTATGGAACAAACGTTTTTGAGCTTGAAATGTACAAGTCTTTAATATATCAAAAGGAAGTTCCAAAATTAAAAACAAAATCATAGACGTATTCAGGGGATATAAAGTGGGGTGAGTGGAGATGGACTCCCAAAAATAAGGGCATGGCACCGCCTCTGCTGAGCCGATTTTGCTCAAATTCAAACACGTGTATATTAATTATAGGAACAGTCACAAAGTTTCAAGACGCTGGGCCCAACGGTTTGGGAGCGGCACGCGAAACAACCACCGGGAGGCATAATCAGCCCCCCCCCCCCCCCCCTCCTGCGGGGAATAGGGTTAAAGGGCAGAAACATGTATTTAATACCCTCTAAAACAAAAGAAGTATATAGGATACTTGACCGCAATCATACATATCACCGGTTACACAGTACTGGATGCTCCTTTTAAGTCATATTCCCGAACAGGGAACGATAAGAGGAGACCAGATGAGAGAAGGTCAACACAAACTCCTTTATCACAGAGAACAGATAAGCAGACAACAAGCAAACAGCATGGTATTGCTTACCTTAAGGAGGTCATCGACGTCCATCAGATCAGGCGGGATCCCGAAGTCCGGTTCGGAGGGTAGCGGCTCTGCCATGGCTTCTTCTTCACCGAGCGGAGCTGGCTCTGGCGACTGCTGCACGGACGCTCCTCTGGCCAGAGAGTCGCCCTCAGCCATGCCGAGTGGTAGCAGGTCCTGCAAGCGATAGGAATCATGCTCGGTTAGTACAAGTCGCACATTGCAGTTGAGACATGGCAAGTCCAACATGGCAGACAAGTTCGAGCGAGTGGTTCTGTTATTTCAGCTTTGTTATTTTATTAATCTGTTTTATCAGTTAACACAATCCCGCTCGATCATTCCATTCATTTGTGTACGCAATGGAAAGGCTGAAACACATTCCTTGTGGATTGCAAAGAGAAAACAGTGTTGCACTTCGGCACGTGCTTTTTATTTCACCCGAGAACGCAAAATTGCATAACCCTAAGATGATACTTTTAGCACACGAGCGTTTCTTATGTAGCTACTGGTGGTGCCAGTTTCAGAAAATATTTGTCCAATGTCCGACCGATGTCCAAGACCATGGTCAGCTGTCCATCCGAAACTGTCCAAAAATCATTGTTTGTCCGAAATTTGTCCGAAAGCAGAAAGCAAATATATAGAAATTATTTACCTGTGGCACACTTTCTTTTTTTTAATAAAAAAGCAACTACGTGATTTTCACGACAAGCCATCCTTGGGCATAGGATGTCCGAAAATGTCCGAAGAAATATCCTTATGTCCGTCCGAAAACCGAATCGGTCTTCGGACAAATTCGGAATTCCGAAAATGATTGTACCGATTGGCACCACTAGTAGCTGCACATTGCCAGGCAAATGCATTGGGTATAGTTGCAAAGAAGTAATCTTCTAAAAAGCATGGGGCTACGGGCGAGTCGAGCTGCTCATACCAAGGGTTTTCTTCCTAGAATCGACCTCGCAGGCGCTTCGCACCTACTCGGTAGTTATGGAAAGTTTTGAAGTAAAGAAAGTGAAACAACATTGTTAATAAGAAGTGAATAACTGCCGCTAGCATCATCAACTCGAAGCTACAATGAAGTCATCGCCCCGTGCACGTGTGGCGTCACCAGCACAACTCTTCCCCCAGAAAGATCCTCACATCTACCGTGGTGCTTACCTGAAAGAACTCGTCCACGTCCATCAGATCACAAATATTCTCCATTTCTCCGAGTCACAAGAGGCGGTACGCAGAAGACACAGCACAGAAAGGCCTGGACACAACCTGCTCACTCGATGGCACGGGCACCACTGGCAAAATGTCCCCCTTCGACCCCCCTTCTGGCGCTGCCCATCGGCCGGACTTTCCAAAAACGGGGGGGGGAGCGATAACGCTGGGTGGTGGTAGTTAAAATGTAATTTGCCGTCTCGTTATCTTGACTCGTGGTGACAAGGTGCGAATAGGACTGGCATTTTGTATATACAGAGAAGGATTACTAATGGAGTCACGCGCCCGGGAGGTCTGACCATCCTGGTAGATAGCCGGCCGGCCGCTAATCCTTTAACTATAGGGAGGACTGGTAAGGAGGACCCGTGAGCGACATCTGTGCCTGCGGTACGGAGGGTCACAATCCCAAAGTCGTGATACGGGACGGATAGGGGTGAGACTGGAGCTACATTTGGTTTCCGGAAACAGACCGCAGCAGTCGCCGAATTCAGTGTCGCATCGGTGACCAATGGCATGTCTCAGGACACGCATCAAGTTTGTATGTTATACGTATGGAAGTCTATGGAAGTAATATGTATGGAAGTGTATTGTATGGGCGCAGGTTTGCTATTTATCATAGTTCAGCAATTTGCTATTTATATTTATAATATTCGCTATTGACATTTAGATAGTACAGTTTTGCAAGGCATAGGTCATTATGAATCAGAATGGCGAATTTCTCTGAAACGTGTGAGGCATCGCCCAATCTTACCCTATCAGGTGAAATGACAGTTTTGTTTTGATAAGTATCAATGAAAATAAGCGCATATGGAAAATATTACTAATTATATTTAAATGAATAGCCAAACACTTCAGCTAAAATCCAAATTGATCAGTTACACACTGTCTACAGCATAACGTTACGTGGCGCTAAAGGCTGCTTATTTACAATGAAGCTATATTCTGTCAATTTATACTCGTACCCTTGCTGACCAACTCAGCTGGTATTTTCTGATGAAGCTTCAGTTACGTTATTTATGTATATTACATTTGAAGAAGTTTGATTGTTGTCCTGCAAACACTGTCCATTAAAGAAGAGAGTGTTGTATCTTAGCGGGTCTTGGTTTACTTGTCTTCACGTGGGGTCCTCTAGTTGCGTTTTTCCTTCTTCTTTTACTTAGCCTCACAAATTTGTTTCGCCGATAAAGCTTGACGAGTGCTTCATGTCGCTCTATCGCTCGGGGTGCTGGAGTGTTGGGTGCGCGTGCAGTGCACGTGCAAGCAATAACACTGTCCAATATCCATTAAAGGGAAATATTCACCTTTTGATCTATTTCTCTGCAGTATCTAATGCAACATGTATGGTATTAAGTTGATCGAGTCTCAATTCCAAAATGAAATCACAACTTTCTATATTTGGAAAATTATTTTTGGGGAAATAATAAACAACAAGTACATATACTTCTTTCGGAGTTGATGATCGGTGTTTTCCATTCACTATTGGGACCGCGACATATCTGGCGATTTTGTTTCAATATGTGCAACGTTGAATATCTCTCGTTGAATTACCTCTCAACAAATCGCATACACTAAATACGTCATCGTAGGGGGGCAAGTAATCCGCCGAATTCATCACGGTTTTCTGAAATGTTTATTGATTGATTATGGGAAAACGGTTCAGACAAATGTTTCATGTGTGCATTGTAATGTATTGCATACCTGTATGTTGAAAATTTCATGGGGAAAACATCCATTTTTTAAATGAGTGGATAACTCTAAATAGGTCGACATCTGGGGTCAAACTAAACTACCGATTGCAATGCCCAATGCACTTTTTTCAAATGCTTGTTTAAAAAATAAAAGTGTGGTACATATTCGCGAAAGATAGAGTGCATGAAACATATTACATACCTTCATAATCAATACAAATGCGTAGAGAGGCCAATTTTAGTTCGGACAGTTAATTCGTTACCTAGTATTTGCTGAGTACCGACCGTTATAAGCGTGGAACACTTATCAACTTTAACTTGAAATAACTTCGGCTAGGGCCATTTTTATGCAAAATGTGATTGGATTTACTTATAAGTTGAGTGCTTCTTCCCATTTCAAGTGCTAACTCCATTTGTATGGAAAAGGGTAATTATTTCCCTTTCACCTGCGCCGTGCCGGAGGGCAGGAGGGACATTTAGACCCCCCCCCCATCCTAAGGTTTTCCGGAGATAGCAGAAAAACGATGGCGCGCAGCTCCGCCGTTTTTTTTTTGCACAGCTGTTCGGGCATCAATTACTCATATTATAAGAAATTCTTGACCCCGGGTCATCTCAGGTCAAGTCACGAGGTCAAGTCACGTGACCCACCTCCGAAAAGTTTGCAGTCGTACCACAGCCACAGTTTTGGGCCGATCGGTTATCTCAGGTCATGTGACCAGGCTAGGTCACATGACCTTCCATACAAGTTTGCGGTCGTACCACAGCTACGGTTTTTGGCCCGATCGGGTTCAAACTAGCATACTTGAATAAGGTCATAGGTACCTACAATTCGGATATCTAAAATTTTGCATATCGGTGACCTAAGGTCGGATCAATTTCGTGTCCTCCTCATTATAAGTCAATTGGGAAATATTCAAATGCTTCCTATTCCAAGGATACGCATGATATCAGTCGAATTCCTTCTGGGTCATACTATCATAGGCCATTCTTAATGATCCAGGTGCAATATGTGTTCAGTGACCCCTACAGGGTCAGCCGAGGTCATCTGAGGTCACCAACACTTGTTTTAATAACTCTCGAAATGATGAAGATAAATAAGTGCCAGATTGTTTTTCCGTTTTTTTCTTCCTAGTAGCTCCCGACATATTTGGGAGTTTCTGGAGCGAAGTTCCAAAAATTTAAAATATGACCTTGATGACCTCTGGTGACCTCATTATTGACCTGAGCCAAAACATGACCGAATAGTTTCCGAATGATTTTTGACGAGCTTTCGAAAGGTTTTGTCTACGTCCCATAGGAACAGGAGAGTTCGAGGGGGCGTCAATACGATATCTAGACATGTCCGGCAAAAGTTTGGCATCGGTTGCCAGATCCTTCTCCTTCATCTCAGCATCGCTGATGTTCTGGCCATTTCAGCACTTCCTTGACATAGTAGTCAGGAAAGGCTGTCTGGCCCGCGGAGCACGTTATGCAGGTCAGAGAGGCCTGAAACACCCTGCACTTCTGACCATTTACAACCGAGTGGTTATGCATCGATGTCATGCACTCATTCATCATTGACGAGATGCAGTACGGTCTCTTTGGGTACCTCCAAGGAAATTGCCTCTGCCGTGCCCAATCGGTTAAACTCGGGTCGGCCGCTGGGATTATTTAATCACCCGACATGTGCATATTCCCCACAGTCAGGTTTCGATAAAATTGCAGTTATTCCCCGGTCGTGGGAGACGCTTGAAACATGGGGACGGTTGAAACAGCCAGTACTTTCAGCTTATGGCATTCGATCTGTAATCTACAATATTCTGGCACATGCCTCTTCGCTACGAAGAAAACATCTCAATGCTCACGTTCCATAGCTGTGGAGTTTGGTCACGATAAGACGTCACGTTTTTTTTTCTTCTTCTGATTGTGTAGAGCAAAGTATTGCTCATATATATTTGGACCACAGCAGCGGCGCACGCAGGATTCCATTTCAGGGGAGGTCAGAGCCCCAAGAGCGGTCCCCCTTGTGTGTGGGCCCCACCCGTTTTTTTTTACAAATCTTCGCGGATTTTCGGTCCCTTGTTTTTGAGCGGGCCCCCTACAGTATGGGATCTGAGACACGATTATTGTCTCGTCAATGTCGTGTAAGGTGACTACGTGTGGTACTTATGTGCGAATTTTAGGTGCGTATGCTACTGATCAGTGTTCGTCACGGGCCCACCAACCCTCAGCCCGGCCCGGCCCGGACTCATGAACACCAAGCCCAGGCCTGGACCAGGCCCGGTCAATTTCATAAATTTGAGGCCCAGGCCCGGTTCCGCCCGTTAACCCGCGAGTTACTGGGGGGCTATTTTTTGCCCCCCCCTCCCGTTATTTTGCAATAACTCCTAAACGAACACATGTATCGTCACCAAACTTGCAGTAACTTCTCTAACATCAATTATACACATGTTGGCAAACTTGAAAATATGAGGCTATGATAGGTCAACCGGGAATGACGTCAGAGTGACGTCATGTTCTTCGGTTTTTGTTGCAAAATAATGGTTTGCGGAAAACGCTGTGAAAGGTACGATATTTGAGATAAACTAAATTGTATTAAATCAACTTACTGACAATAGACCGCGCTATCAAACTGATATCTCGGTTTTTTTAGTTTGTTTGAAATTCAAAATTTTGAGAAATCCAAAGACATTTTTTTTTGTTTTTACAAAATTTTCAAGAAAAAATCAGAATTATCCAAAAACCGGAATACATGTGATTGAAACGTATGCGGTAAATATGTGTACCAAATCTAAAGTCGATATCTTTAAAAATGACCGAGTTATGACCTTTAAATGACAAAAATCGACCACTTCTCACAGCATTACTATGACAAAAAACGCATTTCCATTTTTATTTTTTACTTCTATTTATATGGAACAAACAATGTTCTAAGGTCATTTTTCGCGTTCTAGACGAAAAACAAACCCATAAACATGTGTTACAACGCCTATTGACCGTAATCTGCAGTTTGACCTCGTGACCTCGGATGACCTTGACTTGACCCAAGGTCATAAACAGCTTAGAAAGGTGCTTAGAAGTGTCAGACACACGAATCATACCGATTTATCAACGGCTTTTGCGTTTAATATCGCAATTTTGCGCGACAATTCCATCCATAGAGACCTTTTGACACGGTCAAACATTTTTTACTTGACCTGACCTGTGACGTCATCGGTGACCCCGAGATCAACAATATTATGTTTCCCTCGATAAATTTCCCAGGGCTATCAAATGCCGTTTGAATTTTTACATTCGGTCCAGTAGTTCCGGAGATCGGGGGGGGCTAAAAATAGCCCCCCCCCAGTAAGTCGCGTTATGAAATATACCCCAGTAACTCGCGGGTTAAGATTAAGCATATAGTTATTTTAATAAAATTGGCAATCATTATCATAGCAAATTGACTTGTATACTATAAATGTGAAACAATGAACCAACTATGCTACTCCCCCCCCCCCCCCAAAAAAAAACACCGCCACAGCAACAGTGTGTTTCTGTGGAAGTGAACTGCTGGTTAAATATGTTTAACTCTCGCCCTACGAGAGCTTTTTCACCTTCGCCCTACGGGGCAGGGGTTCTAAAAAGACCCCTGTTAACTTCCCAACCAAGCAATATAGAGCAACACGGTAAGAACCAACATGTTGCCTGTCATATTTGGAATCTAACGGTATGCAATCTTTAGGTTTCGGGTCAACGAGTGACCTTCTAGGTCAAGTGAATGATCTCGATCGACCACGTTCAGAACAGCGATTTTGCTGTCAGAAAACCTAAAAATGAGAAATTGATAAATGTAAATAAAAAGACATGTTCCTAGACCTGTTTTGTCTAAAAAATACAGAAAAGGTAATTATTTATTCGTATCTGGTCAAAAAGGTTAAAAAAAGTTACTTAAAAAATGGCGTCATAAATTTCTTACACTTATGGAGCCATCACTCAGTCAATACTTATTTTGATTTTGTGGTGATTTTTCCGAACAAAATCAGTTTTTGTTCATTTTGGGGGTTGAAAACCCAAAATTTTGAAAATCCAAGATTGCCATTTTAATGAAAATGACTTTTTATATCTTTGCTTAATTGCGTTTGCAATTTGCTTTAAAACTCTGTTTCCTACGATTTGTCAAGCATTTATCATTTTTCCACCAACATGACGTCATCAAAACATCATTATTTCCCACATTTCCCAACCAATTTCAATGATTTTTTAACAGAATATGTATAATTGTTGTATACTTCGCTGCTGAAAATTTCAGCAAGATTCGCCGGATTTATAAAAGTTATGCAAGAAAAACCTCAGGGGGTGTCGTTTTAGGACCCCCTTAGGGGATGGTTAAGCTCTGACCTGAGCTTGCGCGCATTACTTCAACATTCTCAGCCCAGGCCCGTCCAGAGCCCGGTGATTTCCTTAAAGTTGAGGCCCAGCCCAGGCCCGGTCCAGGCCCAGCCCATGGCCCATAGGGCCAGCCCGGGCGGTGACGAACTCTGCTACTGACGTGCGGTAAAACTGTTGAGAGGTGACGAAATGAGGTCAATGACAACAAGCAGTAGTGGTGAACCGATACGTTATTTTCGTAGCAGGAATGTGTGATCACTGATCAGTTGGCGCGATACATGGCTCATTTTTTTACAACATACAGCATCGCAACAAATGTGGAGACGGTCTCGCGCATGACTTCAGAAGGCATAACCAACGGAGCCAGGGCCTGGTGTCAACCAGTTGCTGCATAGCTGTCTGGAGGCTGTGCACAGGCTTTCTGGAGTTTGGCCAAAATGAGGGAAGCACGGGGAACATATCGTGTCAAAAATGTAAAACGTCGTAATAGCTAGAGGTGTTTTTTTTTTCTTCTCGGAAGATCTGCTACCTGCTACCTGTCTTTGGTGGGCTTGGATACTCAAAATCATCGGTCCCTATAGGTATATCTCTAGTATTGATGATGAAACGTAACATGTGACAAAATGCGAAGCACTTTATTTCATCGGTGAAGTTGAGTGTTACAATATTATTTGGCTACGCCCATAGATGTTTGAGATACCTATGCGCACATTTTAGTGTAGATAGAAACCTCGTTTACACGGGACTTTATATTTTATAGGCATGAAGAAATTATCTCTTCGGAAATTGAGACAATTTTAGAAATTGAGCTAAATTATGAAGTCTTTCCCTTTCTAACCTCCCACCAGATTCATGTCCTCCAGAGGATTAAAAGTCCCAGCCCTTGAACGTCAAAGTCCCGTATAAACTACGCTAGGCTACGTTCTCGAACGGAATATGAATTAACCTTGGAGGCGCTGGGGGCGGTGAAGGGGAGTTTTTTTCGCCCCCTCCCCTTTGGTTTTTCAGCCATAATAAGAACACGTATAGAGATATCGCCTTGCAATTTTCAGCAACTTGAAATAAATAGCTAGGCCACGTTTTGCCAAGAAATTTGGTCCCGGCCAGGTCAGATCAGGTCACCAGGTTAGGTAAAATGGCATGACCACCAAACACCTTCTGGGTAGCACCACCGGCACAGTAGTTGATCGAGCGACATGAAACTCATGACACGTCATGAGGTCATTAGGGACTACAATGATTAAATCTATGATTTTCTATATCGCTGACCTAAGTTTAAGTTATCATCGTGACCTTTTCAATGTAACCCTTTGGGGAAAAACGGTATTTATCAGTTGTAAAGGGATAGATTTAGTTCATGTTTGCTCTAGCCACTAGTTTTGGGCCATGACAGACCACCAAGTTGACATTTATGGTCAGTGACCTCTCCAAGGTCACCGTGAGGTCAAATTAGTTTTGGTTCAATCATTTTTTGACCTAATTAAGATAGAGCGATGGGGTTAACGCCATCGTAATCCTCTCGTCAAGACACGTCGAAAAATGTATATAACATGACCTAGCTAGTTCAAAGTTTGAACTTGACCTGAGGGAAAGGTCATCACGTTGGCCTATGTAGGTCCTATCATACATCATTCAACGTGTATTGACGAAAGGATCACGATGACGGTGTCTTAATATTGATATCTCGATTTAGTCAAAAGTGATTCAATAAAACTATTCCGTGGATATGTGTCATTTAGTGACCTCCATTGCCCTCGATATTGAACGTGCCCGTGTCACCAGAACGTGCCCGTATCAATAATTTGCAAGGACCGGGCCCTGTTGTGACGGGGCCCTCGTCCTGACCGGGCCCCATAATACGCCTTAGCTAGCATCGGGTCCCTGCCTCGATCGGGCTTGACCAAGACCGGGCCTCCGCCAGAAACGGGCCCGTATCAAGAATCTGCAAGGACCGGACACCGTTGTGACCGGGCTCTTGTCCTGACAGGGCCCCATATCACGCCTTTTCCAGCAACGGGCCCCTGCTTCGGTCGGTCTTGACGAAGAACGGACCCGTATCAATAATTTGCAAGGACCGGACCCTGTTGTGATGGGCCCTCGACCTGGCCGGGCCCATATCACGCCTCTGCCAGCAACAGGGCCCTGCCTTGATAGGGCCCCTACCAGGAACGGGCCCCTACCAGTAATGGGCACGTATCAAGAATATGCCAGGACCGGCCCTGTTGTGACCGGGCCCTGGTCCTTACCGGGCCCTCGTCTTGACCGGGCCCATATCACGCCTTTGCCAGCACAGGGTCCCTACCTCGATCGGGCCTGACCAAGACCGGACCCCTACCAGAAACGAGCCCGTATCAAGAATGCGCAAGGACTGGGCCCTGTTGTGACCGGGCCCTCGTATTCGCAGGGCCCCATATCACGCCTTTGCCAGCACCGGGCCCCTGCCTCGATCAGACCTGACCAAGACCGGACCCCTACCAGAAACGGGCCCGTATCAAGAATATGTGAGGACCGGACCCTGTTGTGACCGGGCCCTCGTCCTGACCGGGCCCCATGTCACGCCTTTGCCAGCACCGGGCCCCTGCCTCGATCGGGCCTGACCAAGACCGGATCCCTACCACATGCACGAATTAAATAAATATAACTGCAGTACATTGTTGGACATCAATACGCACTCTAGGGTCCTCTGAGGATGAGAAGCACATTGGAGGGTTGCGATTCGGCCCCACGGCCTTGGGTCTTAAAAAGCCTTTTGCTTGCTTTTCAGTGTCGGTTATGTAGACACCGTGGAATCTAAGCTCGGCTGCTATACGGAGGAGCTATTGAAGAAGAAAAAAGATGTCCATATAGTACACATGATAAACCTCCGATTACAACACAAGTTACCAATACCCAGCGACAAAAAGCAAAGATAAAATGAACACGAACAAAAGCCAAGCGAAGCAAAAGCTAAGCGCGCATCGTGACTGAAAATCGTAATCAAAACGGTATCTTACAGCAAAACAAACACCTCCATTGTCATATCACGAATGTTGGCGTGGCCACTGCCGATGTGCATAACTCAATGTACATACATACTTAACACGCTTCACGCATACAATAGCATAGCTGCTTCCAGCTGCAAACGAAACACTATCGTAACGGCAGTGGTAACGTAGAGGAGACCAAGAGGCGCTAAAAAGGAAGTGTCTGACCATGGCGTGCCGCTGAGCGGAGGTGGCGGTGACGGTGCCGCCGGCGGTGGCGAGGCGCACGGCGTGACGGCGTCCTGTCGACGGCATGAGGCAGCAAGCTCCGCGGCGCGGCGGGACGGCGGCAGAGCTACTAATCCTGGGATCACGCCTCAGCAGGGGTGTAACGGCGCGGTGAAAAGGCCCTATCCAACTGACCGCGCCAGGCTGATCCTGTGGGCAAGGCTTGACGGAAATACTCGGCCTGCCAGTGACAAGAGTTTTTAGATAAAGTGTATCAAATGAAAAAGTACATGATCGGCCGATATCCCTTTTATTCAAAATGGTGGAAGCTACCAATTTCGTGAAGGCATGTGTAGTATGTCTGTTTTTTGTTGTTGTTGGAACCATTTCTTCCAAGTTACTTGATAAATAATCTTCCTGATGGAAGACATTCTTTGTAGAGAGTGTAAGTTCATTATGATACTGTGGCACCTCATTCTATGTATCCTTCACAGTAGAGCCCTTCATGGAATGGGAATCCCCATAGAACCCATGGAACGGGATGGAAATGGGTGGGAATGGGGCCATTTTTGGAAACGTAACGGGTTGGAACGGGTTTGGGACAGACCATATAATTGATTAGCACCACAAAAAGTTAAATATGCTGAAATAGGTGGGAATGGGAGCCCCATCAATTATGAATTTGGATTGGAACTGGTTTGGGTCTGGCTGAATGGGCTGGAACGGGATGGGGGCTCAAAAAGTGTTCCATGGAGGGCTCTACTTCACAGACCACATCCGAATACATACGTTAAAGATGAATTAAAGCTTGTTCTGTTATGTATTGTATTTCGCTTCCAGTGTGACTCCTTGAACATCTCAGGGTGTATTCGCCCCTGTAATCCAGCTGGATTGTAGGAACATATTCAAGCTCGCCCGTGTGGTTGGTCTTTTAACAATCTATTATTCAGTCAATTTCCAGGCAACTATATAAAAAGAAGATTGGTCAGAAAAGCGGCACCATGTCGGTATGCCACGCTGCCAACTAATAAAGTATATTTAGTACACTGACTAACGCCAACTACAACGATTAATACTAACAACATTATCATGATATTTGTGTACTTTTTAACAAGTTCGCGGTCATCACTGTTACAGGGGATACGTTTTACGCTCTCCACATATCTCTTTCAGTTCCCTTGCAATGTCAACTCTATGGAAAAACCG
>JAXIVJ010017252.1:0-26624 GCA_036785665.1 Chirona hameri
AGGGAGGGAGGGAGGGAGGGAGGGAGGGAGGGAGGGAGGGAGTTGGAGGGAGCTATCAGGAGTTATCGGAATATTCAATATCCCTCCCCGAGGAGACAGGGAAGGAGAGATGGAGGGCTCTCTGAGTATCCCTCCCCGATAGGAGAGGGAGGGAGAGAGAGGCTCTGTGTGTATCCCTCCCCGATAGGAGAGGGAGGGAGGGAGGGGGCTCTGTGTATCCCTCCCGATAGGAGAGGGAGGGGAGGGAGGGAGGGAGGGAGGGAGGGAGGAAGGGAGGGAGGGAGGGAGGGGGGCTCTGTGTATCTTCCCCGATGGGAGAGGAAGGAAGGAAGGGAAGGAGGGAGGGGAAAAGGGAATCTTATCTGTGGCGATTCACACCTCACTCCCAGGACGGAAGGTAAGGAGGGGACGTATTTGTGCCCCCCCCCCCACGTTAGTCCCCGGGGAGGGAGGGAGGGAGGGAGGGAGGGAGGGAGGGAGGGAGGGAGGGAGGGGGAGGGAGGGAGGGAGGGAGGGGAGGAGGAGGGAGGGAGGGAGGGAGGGAGGGAGGGAGGGAGGGAGGAGGGAGGGAGGAGGGAGGGAGGGAGGGAGGGAGGGAGGGAGAGAGGGAGGGGAGGGAGGGAGGGAGGGAGGGAGCTGACTGTGTTCTGTGAAATCCCTTCCGGTGGAGGGTAGGAGGGAGCTATCTGTAGCCGCCAGCCGCGTCTTATTCTCCGTCAGAGCCAGAAAGGAAAACAAATCACGTATGCATAAGCCTCGCAAATTGCGTTTGCCATATCACGTATTCAAAACCATTCCCTTTCTCACGTGGCCAATTTCTGGTGTCAGTTGGCCTGTCCGCCGACACACAAGCGATACTGAAATCATCCGAGCTCACTCACCACTCACCCAACGGACGGTCACTCACCCAAGTCAAAGACCTTCAACCAACTCTCCACTCATAGAGCTCGCCACCACTCACCGCCAATTGCATAACTCATCACCGCTGATCACCGTCTCCACCACCACCACTGATCAATCTCACCGCCACGCACTAAACTTAACCCGGCATTGGCTTTAGTCCTCAGCCGAACGCCATTGGCTGGGGGGGGGGGGGGGGGGCCGTTTTTCACACACACACCCCCTGGTTATCTTCCGAACCAATAACCGCAGCGAGACGCGCAAGACGGCAATGGAAAGCTCTCAATGAGACGCATGTAAAGCATACACGAAAATTTCCAAATAAGTCATGGCCAGGTCACGGTCAGGTCAAATATAAAATTGAGATATTTGAGTTTTTTGGGCCATACTTTCCATCCAAAGCCTTAGATTGCGACTATTATCGCACAAAGTGCTCTCAAAGGTATGATACATAATCCCGCATAAGCAAAAGTGAAATTGTAAGTCAAGGTTAAGGTCAAGGTCAGGTCACAAAAGGTCACAGGTCTACGAAAGCCAGGCGACACATGTATGGGTATTTTACACGTATAATTCGATAGTAGCAGTCATTTTTACAATCTGACCCAGATAAGGTCAAGGGTCAGGTCAAATAAGGTCCAAATTTGAAATTGATAAATATAAATAAAAAGCCATGTGTCTAGACCAGTTTTGTCTCAGAAATACAATGCTGGCATTTATTTGTCCGTATCTTGTTACTAAAAATAAAATAAAAACGCAATTTCAAAATATGACGTCATGAGTTACTCATAACTTAGGGAGCGACAAGTCAGTCAAAAAATAAATCTATCGCTTTTAAATTTGGCTTGGGTATTGTCCACATGTTAGTTCTTCAACATATCCTCAGTTTTTTTTTTGTTGTAATGTATGAAAATGTTAGACATTTTTTGTAGCCCTTGCAATTTGCTATCTTTCGGCGTTTTTCGAATGCATTTAACTTCAAATGTGGCATTTGTACGGGCTCCTAAAGTTTAGCTGATTTTTGTGTCAAACTCGTGTGTAGTGACGTCACTAAATTCCGCTATATTTCGAAAAATTTCGACGAAATTTCTTTATTTTCGCACAGAAGACGTATCATTGATGTAGGAGAAGGTACCACGTCGTTTTTCACGGTCGATATCCCTATTACTTTTTTAGCTATTGCGAAAGTCCGTCGGGGGGGGGCGAAAAACGCCCCCCCCCCCCGAGCCAATGACGGGTTAAAGGGATATTGGCCACCTCGCAGGCCAATAATGGAGTTTTTGGTTGTGTATCGGTAGATTAAGCGTGCCCGATATCACCTGCAAAATTATTTTCCCGAAACTCCCCCCATTAGATAATAAAAAAATATATTTGCACCACTCATGATTGGCACACATTCGTAAAATTGGAGTCGCCTCATCGCTATTTAGAATCACTTCTTTGCGGACTATGATTTGCTTTTGAATATTGCAAACTCAACATCACCATTCCGTCAGTGCACTTTAAAATTAAAATGCGTATACAGTTAATTATATTTTCAACAACCATAGCCTCTTTCATAATAAAACATGAATAAAACAGCAAGAATGGCTATGGCTCGACTTTGGGGCCGTAGGAGATTTGTGACCAATACCTTTCCCTCGCCCTACGGGAGCTTTCTTCACCTTCGCCCTACGGGGGGTCCTACAAAGACCTCCCCCCCTGTTAACTTCCAAACCAAGCAAGATAGAGCAACGCGGTAAGAACCAACATGTTGCCTGTCATGTTTGGAATCTAACGGTATGCGATTTTTAGGTTTCGGGTCAACGAGTGACCTTCCAGGTCAAGTGAATGGCCTCGATCTATCACGTCCAGAACAGCGATTTTGCTCTGTCAGAAAACCTCAAAATTAGAAATTGATAAATGTTAACAAAAAGGCATGTTCCTAGACCAGTTTTGCCTCAGAAATACATAAAAGGTAATTATTTATTCGTATCTGGTCAAAAAAAGTCCAAAAAAGTTATTTTTAAAAATGACGTCATGAGTTTCTTACACTTAGAGAGCCATCACTCAGTCAAAAATAGAGATATTGCTTTGAAATTTGGTTTGAGTATTATCCATACTCAGTTCTCTCACATCTATTCCGTTTTTTTATATCTTTGAAAATTTTGATTTTGTGGTGATTTTTCCCCCAAAAAGACAGTGTTTGTTCATTTTAGGAGTCAAAAACCCAAAATTTCGAAAATCCGAGATCGCCATTTTAAAGAAAATGGCATTTTGTATATGTGCTGAATTGTGTTTGCAATTTGCTACAAAAGTCTATTTTTTACGATTTTTCAAACATTTATCGTTTTTCCAACAACATGGCGTCATCAAAACATCATTATTTTCCAGATTTCTCAACCAATTTCAACAAAAAAAAATTTACAGCATGCGTATAATTGTCGTAAACTCAGCTCTTGGAAATTTCAGCAAGATGCGCCGCATGTGTAAAAAGTTATGCAAGAAAAACATCAGGGGGTC
This sequence comes from Chirona hameri, assembly GCA_036785665.1. NCBI lineage: Eukaryota > Metazoa > Arthropoda > Thecostraca > Balanomorpha > Balanidae > Chirona > Chirona hameri. The sequence continues at coordinate 3,400 of JAXIVJ010017252.1, forward strand.
GTTTTAGGACCCCAAATAGGGCGATGGTTCTAACACAGATAGCCTTTTCAAGGTCAAGTCTCGGCTAATTCGGACGTTTCAGCTTTGGGCGGGCGCCAATTTCACGGCCAAACTGGATGAGAGCGGCCATCATGAATCTAGTACAGAGCACAGCTGGGACCAACGTTTTGGAGTCAGGAAACAAATGCCGATACCCTGCTTTAGGTGCTGCAGGAGCAAGTTTGAGCTTGAGTATACACGATTGTTTATCCCCACCATTCATTTAAGTTGCTTTTTAGAAATCTTCCGGATGTGGCAATGTCCGTCTCACCTTCCCAAAAGTTGTCAAATGTACGCCGCTTGTGGTGCACAATATGAAGTAATTGCTGCCGAACACGATTATGACATTTGTTTCTTGCAAACAGTGCTCAATTCCATAACAAGTTGAGTTTTAATATTTGGGTTGATGACGATATATTGAGCTCTAGAGAGCTACACAGAAATCCTTTACGCTGCAAAAGTATGGGCACAATTATTTCGAGACAATTCTGGCGCTTTGAATACAAAGAACCAAACTACCAAACCATTGAAACGTAGCAAATATCTCCCAAGGTTCACCTCTTAAAACAAGTCGACTATCATTACCAGTTGGGTAAAGAGGGACGACGCTGTCGGTTTAGAGGCCCTATTCAAATACACATGGGCCCTATTTTTTACAGATGTCAAAATAAAACTCGAATATCTTTCTGATTAGATGATTGTGGCTGTTGTAACTGCTACCATACTTAATTGCAATGTCAAGCCATCAAAATGGCTATCTTAACTCAAATATAATGTTAAGGTGGGATAGTCCCTTTAACGAACTCACCGCCACTCACCAAACTCACCGAGCTCACAGCAACACTCACCGAACTCTATGAAGCTGTAAGGGCGAGACACTGTGTGGACCTGCCGGCTGTACTGCGTCTGGAACTCCTGAGAGATGTTTTCCAGGTACGAAAACGCCAGCCGCTTCGAGTAGTCCCGGCTGCACAGGGTCAGGTAGCAGACGGCGCCATCTATCATGTAACTGCGGACATAGAAGTACAACAGTTGGTTACAAGAGGGGGCAGGTATCAGACAGCGCCATCTATCATATAACTCGGACATGGAAGTACAACAGTTAGTTACAAGAGGGGGCATGTCCGCCCCTGTAGCTCAGTGGGAGAGCGCTGGACTTCTGACCTATCCCGGTGTGGCAGCCCGGGTTCGAGTCGCTTCGGCGCTCGCTGTTTGCTCCTGACTGGGATGGCCTGCGGTCGGTGGCAGCGGTTGCACTCAAGGTCAGGTGACGTCAGTGAGCGGGGCGGACCGTGTCCAGGTATGTCGGGCACGCAAAACTTTCGTCTCTAAATTCTGCCGGCCAACAGGAATTGCGCGATCGGGTGGTGAGGTCGGGACCTGCGCAACAAGCTCTGCTTAGCGTGGGTCCTGACTTCGGAAATCCATCCATACAAAACATTCGGACTAAATTTATTATTAAAAAAAGTATCAGACAGCGCCATCTATCATGTAACTGCGGACATAGAAGTAAAACAGTTAGTTACAATAGGGGGCATGTATCAGACAGCGCCATCTATCATGTAACTCGGACATGGAAGTACAACAGTTAGTTACAAGAGGGGCAGGTATCAGACAGCGCCATCTATCATGTAACTACGGACATAGAAGTACAACAGTTGTTACAATAAGGGGCAGGTATCAGACAGCGCCATCTGTCATTTAACTGCGGACATAGGAGTACAACAGTTGTTACCATAGGGGGCAGGTATCCAGTGTCAGAGAAGTGGCCCGTTTCTCCATTTTTTCTGAACTTGGAAGTTTTATTCCGTGAAAACTTTAACTGTAAATAATTATTTATTTTTAGTCTGCGGGTGCAAATGGCCGACGAGCATAAAATATAGACTGAGACTTGACTTTCCGAACAATATCCGGAACGGAACGTGACAGTGATGAGATACAAATTGTTTTTTTTTTAAACATCGTAAGGCGGAACCTCCAAATTCCCAACGTTAGAAATTTCTGCAGTGTTTAGGGAAGGAAAACTGGTACATTTCCAAAAATTAAACCCAAAACTTTTTAAAACATCCCAAAAAGTGTTTGCGTATTCAGGTTACAACTCCGCCACCGATACCATCGTCATCGGGGCCATGGATAACCCTGGGACACTAAAGACACGTTATGCAAGAGACGAAAGTACTTTAGACTGAGACTTGAGCCCAGTTTCCCATATACGCATACGCAACGATACAAGACACCTTTTTAACATACGACTTGGGAGTATCGGTCCCCGACGGACGCCAAGACCATATATGTACATGAAATACGACTGACGATTCAGCAACTTCTACATAATAATATATGCACATATTAGCATATACGAAAATAGGTTGTGTAGAAACACGTATTAAAAACGCAAAAAAATACTGGTATACGCATTAACAAATTTATTTCACCACTGGCGAAAACTTTGTTCCGCGAACTTAGATCGTGGAACCACTTAACTGTCACTGATCTTGGAGTTACGTGATCGCTTCGGCGTCATTTTGGCGTCACCTTGTCTTTATCTAGGCGTCATCTAGGCGCCATCTTGACGTCAGTTTGTCATCGCGCTGTGACGTGTGTGCCAATAATCCGGCAGTGTGCTCCTCAGCAGCGGTCATTGACCCACGTAACGCAGAGGACGAATCCAGTCTCAGATTAATCTCACTTACTGACATGACGCCGTGCACTACATATGTAATCGCTACATGTATGTAATTACATATGTAATCGCTACATGTATGTAATTACATATGTAATCGCTACATGTATGTAATTACATATGTAATCGTTACATGTATGTAATTACATATGTAATCGCTACATGTATGTAATTACATATGTAATCGCTACATGTATGTAATTACATATGTAGCGCACGGCATCATGCCAGAAACTCCGGCAATTTTTAGACACGTAGACACGTATTCTACACTAGACTAATACGTGTAGACTAGACTAGACATACAAACTAATACGTGATTACTTATGGCGACCGTTCTGTTTCGAACACGACGTGACAACCAACCTCAACGAAGAATATTTCCCAAGCGTATTGGCAATGAGCCCAATTTCGAAGAACCAATTTCGAAGAACGAACCCTCAGTGTACGCCATTGCTAGTGAAAGTGATGTATCATGTCAACCATCAACCATCATAACATCAACCATCATACAACCATCAATCATCATGCAACCATCAACCATCACACAACCATCAACCATCATGCAACCATCAACCATCATGCAACCATCAACCATCATACAGCCATCAACCATCATGCAACCATCAACCATCATGCAACCATCGACCATCATGCAACCATCAACCATCATACAACCATCAACCATCATGCAACCATCAACCATCACACAACCATCATGCAACCATCATGCAACCATCAACCATCATGCAACCATCATGCAACCATCAACCATCATACAACCATCAACCATCATGCAACCATCAACCATCATGCAACCATCGACCATCATGCAACCATCAACCATCATACAACCATCAACCATCATGTAACCATCAACCATCATACAACCATCAACCATCATGCAACCATCATGCAACCATCAACCATCATGCAACCATCATGCAACCATCAACCATCATGCAACCATCGACCATCATGCAACCATCAACCATCATACAACCATCAACCATCATGCAACCATCAACCATCATACAACCATCAACCATCATGCAACCATCAACCATCATACACTTTGCCAAAGTTCGACCGAGTGTTGTGGCTGTGAGTCCTGTTCGCCCGCAGAAGTTCATCCTCGGGGCATGGCGCTGATGACCTCTGACGACCTCGGTTAGTTCAGCAGCTCCGCATGCAACATGCATGAGCTGCAGCTCCTCCAGAGTACGTCGCTCAGGAGCGCCATCGCTGCTGTCCGCGGCAGCAGGATGAGGAGGATAATGAGTGGGGATTTAGGACGGTAGGACGGATTTAGGCCGGATTTAGGACAGATTTAAGAAGGCTTGGACGGTAGCAGCAGGACGGTGCCCCTTATAGACAACGGTTACCGAGAGCTACTGCAACAATGCGGTGATGCTTGACAAGCAACTTTATCGTTGCAACTACCAAAATGAGAATATCTTGTTATTTATTTGCACTTATCTAACCGCTGACTTCGACAAATTCGTGTCTCTAAATCAGTCAGTTCAGCATTTCTTCCCAAAGGGATAAGGCTATACATGGCAGTCGAATAAATTCACTTTCTGAGCAATCACGTCTACTTAACAATCTCAATCTAAGCGCCTACTCCGATTTAAACTGCAATTGACTTCGTCGCGAGGAAATTGAAACCCATCACTCTCCTTCACAGGTTAAGCTACCAAAACAGCAACTCTTCCAAATCCCCCCGGCCATGCATCTCCACCTTAATCTTGGGTTGCCTAACACCATCATGGGCTTCCATTGCGTTGCGACTCGATTTCCATAGCGTTGCGACACGGTTTTCATAGCGTTGCGACTCGATTTCCATAGCGTTGCGACTCGATTTCCATAGCGTTGCGACTCGATTTCCATCGCGTTGCGACTCGATTTCCATTGCGTTGCGACTCGATTTCCATAGCGTTGCGACTCGATTTCCATAGCGTTGCGACACGGTTTCCATAGCGTTGCGACTCGATTTCCATAGCGTTGCGACACGGCTTCCATAGCGTTGCGACACGGCTTCCATAGCGTTGCGACACGGTTTCCATAGCGTTGCGACTCGATTTCCATAGCGTTGCGACACGGCTTCCATAGCGTTGCGACTCGATTTCCATAGCGTTGCGACACGGCTTCCATAGCGTTGCGACACGGTTTCCATAGCGTTGCGACCCGGCTTCCATAGCGTTGCGACACGGCTTCCATAGCGTTGCGACACGGTTTCCATAGCGTTGCGACACGGATAATGCGCTCTCCGTGGGTTTGGCGCATTGTCTCTTGCGGAAGTTCAGGAGGATCAAATGAGCCAGACAAAGCACACTCGGTCCGTGCCGGCACGGCCAGTCGTCGGCGATCCGGGTCACGATCTCCCGACGCCTCCTGGTACATGTGTCATGGTGGGGACAGGCGGTGTGTGACCCCCAGCATGACGCGGGCATGACGGTATGTGACCCCCAGCGGACACACACGACACGAGCGAGCCACGAGCGAACCACGAGCCACGGCGAACCACAGGCGACCAGAGGAGCAGAGACCGCTGCCAACGGTTGGTAATGTGTCGAAAGGGCGCCAGGCAGATGACGGCTGAGCATCGATAAGTCACAGCCGGACAGATGACGTAAAATATATGTAGAAGGTACCCGAAGTTTCACGTTGATAGCGCTATTGGTTTTTGAGCTATTACGAAAATTCATCAGGAGGGGGGGGGGGGCGTTAAACGCCCCCCCCGTCAATGGAGAGTTAATGCTTACCTTATAATCCCATTGAACACAATGTAGGCAATATTTGGAATAGTGTCCATACACATTACACATACAAGAAGTTGGGGTTTTATTTCAGTTTAAGTAGTCTCCAATATTGTTTCAAACTTTTACATTTTTGCCTTTTTTGGCGGCTGATTTTGAATACGGCCATCATTTGCATCATAATTTGTGTCTCCAATTATATTTTCCAATGTAATAGGATAGGGTTACAGTAGGTTGTCTGCCAATGTAATATTAGCCGTTTTCACGAAGGATTATTGCGCTGAAAAGTTTCTGAAAGATTCTGGAAGTTTTGAAAAACTACACAACTTTTACATGCGATTTTTGGCTAGAAATGTCCATCATAATTTTGCAATATGTTGATAAGAATAAAATATGTTGACAATATTGCGGTTCGGTGGTAATAAGCAAGTAGGTATTGATAGAATCTTCCTGAAACTTTCAGGAAGATTCTATCAATACCTATCTTGCTTATTACCACCAAACCGCAATTTGTTAAACATATTTTATTCTTACCAACATATTACAAAATGATGAGGGACATTTCTAGCCAAAAATCGCATGTAAAAGTGTGTAGTTTTTCAAAACTTTCAGAATCTTTCAGAAACTTTTCAGCACAATAATCCTTCGTGAAAACGACTTTTGTGTGGTTAGGTGTAAAGTTATGTTTTTTTAAATCATATATAACAAATAAAAAATATATAAATTCATAAAAAACGAATAAAAATATGACGTTATTTATTATTTAAAAAAAATAGTGGACATATTTGGAATCAACACCAAAAAAAGAGTAAAAAATGATTTTTTTAAACAAAATTGGAGTCTACTTCAACTGCAAATGTACCGAAGCTGGGAACATAAAGCAAGCAAATGCCTCTCAGAGCACATAGCAGCATGATGTATCTAAAATATTCGTCATTATCATGCACAGGCATGATATAAATGACTGTTTTTTTTCTTCTCACCAGTAATTGAATCTACGACCATGAATTACCCGAAAGACTATGTAGGTAAGGTAGGTAAAAACCTACCCAGCAAGTTAGCAACCATTCATCAACAACATTCTCGATAAATAGGGGAATATCTGCGCCCTCTGCGCGCGCCGTAACTGTATTGTAATCATCCAAGAGTACATATAATCAGGCTACTACACTATCAGGCTATCTATAGCTAATCAGGCTACACACACTAGTTTTGAGAATATACAACAATGCATCTAGCGATACCTCCGATGCATTTTAGTTGCGTATGAAATAAAAAATAACAAGTTTTGCAGTATATTTTTGTGTATATTTTTTTTACATGCTAGATTTTTTTGCTAGTTTTTGCTAGATTTTATTCTTGAAAAAACATTAATACTTCTTGTCATGGTTACATTCTGTAGTGAATAAAACTTTAAAAAATGCAGAACAGAATGTACCAAACTATTTTAAATTGTGCATTTATATGGAATTAAAATAAAACTGCAGGCATTTATGTCATGCTCAATGTGCAGTGCAGTGCAAATGTTCTGTCCATTTCCTCGGCATAACCAGCGCGTCTGTCGGTGCTGCACGCATTGAAATCCAATGAAACTATGCCCTCACCCCCATATCATGCATGAAACAAAATTGTGCTATGGAAGGCTGAAAAGTGATCTTTTACTTCCTAGTTGACGAACGCACCCATGAAAAGCATAATTAGCGCAGTTGCACCAAATATGAAAAGTGGCTCGCATAGTGCGATGTGGGTGTATTGTTGAGCAAAACTACTGTTGCCGCTTTTGCTGAAGCGGCATACTATTACATGCATGGCGCATTGTATTGCATTTTAACCATGTGAATGAATGATGCTATTTTTATATTATATATATATTATATTATATATATTCACACCAGCTCTTTATGGTAATCCGACGGCTTGCGTCTCAGCTGCGTTTTAGCTTTGGTTTTAGCCAAGAGCAAGAACATAATCCGAGACCTAACCCAGGTGTATTTACACAGCGTGGATAGGGTGGCTAACGTTGATAATGATAGGGTGGCTAAGGTGGCTAACGTTGATAAGGATAGGGTGGCTAAGGTGGATAAAGTTTCTAGGGTGGTACTGCTCCCTAGATAGCATAGATATCCGGATTTTTACTTTTGGCTGAAACGCAGCTGAGATGCCAACCATAGGATTGCCCTAGTATACTAGTGGCCAGCAATGCCATCGTGACATTGCCTTGGGATCAAAATCGTGATTTGGTTTTACCCCTGGTGGGTTTATTCCCCCCCCTTGGGGTCGGCGACCCCACTGGAATTGCTTCCGCTGTACCGCGCACGTGACCTGCGAGCATCAAGTCTGTGTCACCAAGCGTCTGACCTGTAGAGGTGGCCAAAGTTTTGTTCTGCAGAGGCCCACGTGGCGACACGTAGCACCAATCGACTCGCGACCGGTACCAGAATCTGTCCGCCGTTTTGCTGCATCGAACGGTGTCACCCGCGTCGAAATCGGCCCGGCCGTTTGGGCTCCACGTGCTAATATGCTCCGCCGGACAGACACACGGACACACAAACAAGCTCCTCCCACTTTCCGAGCGACGGCCCAGTGGAAATCTTTACACTCTGAAAAACATGCAAACATGTTTCTCATTTTTTTACGATTTTGAATTACCCACTAAATTGTGTGAAATGCGGCCTGGCTGCAAACCACGGCAGATTTAGAAGAGTGGCGTGGCGTGGCTTACATTGTGGCGGTGGCGAGGAAACATGAACAGTTTGGAACAGATTTGATAAATTTTGGATAACTTCTTGGAATTTGGATCAGTATCATGAACACCAGGGAAAAAAATATTCACAATTGTAAATTTAGGGTTAATTTTTTTCAGGCATTTACAAAAAAAAAAATGTTTACCTGCTACTGCATCCCGAACCCAAAACAAAAAGTTCCGCCCCTGCACCTACGCAAACCAATGTATAGACCAATGGAGATTAGTTCGAAGACATTTAACTGTGTTGCATCATCAGAAGAATAGCCTTCTCTGCCAACATATTAGGTCTACTTATCTGCACAAAAGGTACCTGACTGTAGCTACGCTGTGAGATTCTGTATATACCTGCAGCTTTTCAACTGCGCGTCGTCTTGCATTTTCCATTTGCGCTCCCTCTCGACTCTTAGCCAAGCACCGAAAGGCTTGTTCTTAATTTTCACCGGTATAGGATTCCATCTTGGAGTTCAAAGGCATCAAGAGCGTATTCTCAAAAGTATTGCCGACTGATTTGAGAGTATGAAGTCTGTGCAATGGGATTGCGAAATTCAGAACCACGTAACTCTAAATTAAATAAGTTCAACATTCCACGAACGTTTCTATCGGTGATGGTGAACTCTCGCATACGAGGCAGCAATTAAAAGCAACAAACAGAGGGAAAATATTGGATTTTGCGACGCTAAAGAATTTGGCGTATTTCGATGTTTCCACAGCCCAATGATTGTGTGATGTTGACTATGTGCACGTTAGTCGGCGCTGGCCAGCGCGGGCCTGGCGTTCGAGCATATTGAGCGTTTGGTGAAGCCCAGTAGAAGCTCACGTCTCGTTTGATCATGACAAATATAATGATCAGCATGCAATATGCGGTGCGTGTGCCCAATTTGTTCCGCCCAATTTAGTTTATGCGGTACCTTTGTGGCGTACTATTCAGCCATAGTAGACACGAGGCAGTGAGTGACATAAATACGTCCAATACCTATATTGTTGTGTGTTACCAGTGCAGGGATGTAGGTAGCCGCATACAGGTAGCCATGACCCGTATGTTCGACTCATATCCAGCCGGCACCAATCATCACAACATTTAACAACGACAACACAATATTGTATTAATGAAGCACACATGTAATCATTCGGTGAAATAACATGATTGGTGCGCCTAAGCTTAAATCAGTTAACAACAACATAACTAGAGGGCTGTCGCATCAATTCATGTTATCTTCCACGAACGTTCTGCCTACGCTGCGCAATATTTGTGATAAAACAGACATTAACCCGGCATTGACTGCCGGGTTACCATGTCCCGGCATTAACCCGGCATTGACTGGGGTCTCAGCAGAACACACCATTGACGGGGGAGGGCGTTAAACGCCCCCCCCCCCTGGCCTGGTTATTTGCCGAACCAATGATCGCAGCGAGACGCGCAAGGCGGCATTCGAAAGCTCTAAAAGAGCCGAATCTAAAGCATACTCGAAAATGTCAAAGGGGCGTCAAATATCAGATCACGGTCAGTTCAACGGTCAAAATCGACGTATGAGTTTATGAACCATACTTTCCATCCAAAGCCTTCGATTACGACCATGATCACCCAAAGTGCTGTCAAAGGTATGATAAACATCCCGCATGAGCTAAAGTGAGATTGTTGTCAAAGGTCAAGGTCAAGGTCAGGTCACAAAAAGTCACTATGTGCAAAATATCTACGAAAATCATGCAACACATGTTTTATGGGTTATTTTCCCCGTATAATTCGATGGTGATAGTCATTTTACCACATGACTTCATTTATGGGAAGTTAGTGTCAAGTACAAAGGTCAACGTGCCTGAGGCCGTCAAAGGTCAACGTGTCTGAGGACTCCCTGGCCATCACAGATCAACGTGTCTGAGGACTCTCTGGCCGTCACAGGTCAACGTGTCTGAGGACTCTCTGGCCGTCACAGGTCAACGTGTCTGAGGACTCTCTGGCCGTCAAAGGTCAACGTGTCTGAGGACTCTCTGGCCATCACAGATCAACGTGTCTGAGGACTCTCTGGCCGTCACAGGTCAACGTGTCTGAGGACTCTCTGGCCGTCACAGGTCAACGTGTCTGAGGACTCTCTGGCCATCACAGGTCAACGTGTCTGAGGACTCTCTGGCCGTCACAGGTCAACGTGCTTGAGGACTCTCTGGCCGTCAAAGGTCAACGTGTCTGAGGACTCTCTGGCCGTCACAGGTCAACGTGTCTGAGGACTCTCTGGCCGTCACAGGTCAACGTGTCTGAGGACTCTCTGGCCATCACAGGTCAACGTGTCTGAGGACTCTCTGGCCGTCACAGGTCAACGTGTCTGAGGACTCTCTGACCGTCACAGGTCAACGTGTCTGAGGACTCTCTGGCCGTCAAAGATCAACGTGTCTGAGGACTCTCTGGCCGTCACAGGTCAACGTGTCTGAGGACTCTCTGGCCGTCAAAGATCAACGTGTCTGAGGACTCTCTGGCCGTCACAGGTCAACGTGTCTGAGGACTCTCTGGCCGTCACAGGTCAACGTGTCTGAGGACTCTCTGGCCGGCAAAGGTCAACGTGTCTGAGGACTCTCTGGCCGTCATAGGTCAACGTGTCTGAGGCCATCACAGATCAACGTGTCTGAGGACTCTCTGGCCGGCAAAGGTCAACGTGTCTGAGGACTCTCTGGCCGTCACAGGTCAACGTGTCTGAGGACACTCTGGCCGTCACAGGTCAACGTGTCTGAGGCCATCACAGATCAACGTGTCTGAGGACTCTCTGGCCGGCAAAGGTCAACGTGTCTGAGGACTCTCTGGCCGGCAAAGGTCAACGTGTCTGAGGACTCTCTGGCCGTCACAGGTCAACGTGTCTGAGGACTCTCTGGCCGTCACAGGTCAACGTGTCTGAGGACTCTCTGGCCGGCAAAGGTCAACGTGTCTGAGGACTCTCTGGCCGGCACAGGTCAACGTGTCTGAGGCCGTCACAGGTCAACGTGCCTGAGGACTCTCTGGCCGTCAAAGGTCAACGTGTCTGAGGACTCTCTGGCCATCACAGGTCAACGTGTCTGAGGCCGTCAAAGGTCAACGTGTCTGAGGACTCTCTGGCCGGCAAAGGTCAACGTGTCTGAGGACTCTCTGGCCGTCACAGGTCAACGTGTCTGAGGACTCTCTGGCCGGCAAAGGTCAACGTGTCTGAGGACTCTCTGGCCGGCACAGGTCAACGTGTCTGAGGACTCTCTGGCCGTCACAGGCCAACGTGTCTGAGGCCGTCACAGGTCAACGTGCCTGAGGACTCTCTGGCCGTCAAAGGTCAACGTGTCTGAGGACTCTCTGGCCATCACAGGTCAACGTGTCTGAGGCCGTTAAAGGTCAACGTGTCTGAGGACTCTCTGGCCGGCAAAGGTCAACGTGTCTGTGGACTCTCTGGCCATCACAGGTCAACGTGTCTGAGGCCGTCAAAGGTCAACGTGTCTGAGGACTCTCTGGCCGGCAAAGGTCAACGTGTCTGAGGACTCTCTGGCCGTCAAAGGTCAACGTGTCTGAGGACTCTCTGGCCGTCACAGGTCAACGTGTCTGAGGACTCTCTGGCCGGCAAAGGTCAACGTGTCAACGTGTCTGAGGACTCTCTGGCCGTCACAGGTCAACGTGTCTGAGGACTCTCTGGCCGTCAAAGGTCAACGTGTCTGAGGACTCTCTGGCCGTCACAGGTCAACGTGTCTGAGGACTCTCTGGCCGTCACAGGTCAACGTGTCTGAGGACTCTCTGGCCGTCACAGGTCAACGTGTCTGAGGACTCTCTGACCGTCACAGGTCAACGTGTCTGAGGACTCTCTGGCCGTCAAAGGTCAACGTGTCTGAGGACTCTCTGGCCGTCACAGGTCAACGTGTCTGAGGACTCTCTGGCCGTCACAGGTCAACGTGTCTGAGGACTCTCTGGCCGTCACAGGTCAACGTGTCTGAGGACTCTCTGGCCGTCACAGGTCAACGTGTCTGAGGACTCTCTGGCCGTCACAGGTCAACGTGTCTGAGGACTCTCTGGCCGTCACAGGTCAACGTGTCTGAGGACTCTCTGGCCGTCACAGGTCAACGTGTCTGAGGACTCTCTGGCCGTCACAGGTCAACGTGTCTGAGGACTCTCTGGCCGTCACAGGTCAACGTGTCTGAGGACTCTCTGGCCGGCAAAGGTCAACGTGTCTGAGGACTCTCTGGCCGGCAAAGGTCAACGTGTCTGAGGACTCTCTGGCCGTCACAGGTCAACGTGTCTGAGGACTCTCTGGCCGTCAAAGGTCAACGTGTCAACGTGTCTGAGGACTCTCTGGCCGTCAAAGGTCAACGTGTCTGAGGACTCTCTGGCCGGCAAAGGTCAACGAGTCTGAGGACTCTCTGGCCGTCACAGGTCAACGTGTCTGAGGACTCTCTGGCCGGCAAAGGTCAACGTGTCAACGTGTCTGAGGACTCTCTGGCCGTCAAAGGTCAACGTGTCTGAGGACTCTCTGGCCGGCAAAGGTCAACGTGTCTGAGGACTCTCTGGCCGTCACAGGTCAACGTGTCTGAGGCCGGCAAAGGTCAACGTGTCTGAGGACTCTCTGGCCGGCAAAGGTCAACGTGTCTGAGGACTCTCTGGCCGGCAAAGGTCAACGTGTCTGAGGACTCTCTGGCCGGCAAAGGTCAACGTGTCTGAGGACTCTCTGGCCGGCAAAGGTCAACGTGTCTGAGGACTCTCTGGCCGTCACAGGTGGTCAACGTGTCTGAGGACTCTCTGGCCGTCACAGGTCAACGTGTCTGAGGACTCTCTGGCCGTCACAGGTCAACGTGTCTGAGGACTCTCTGGCCGTCACAGGTCAACGTGTCTGAGGACTCTCTGGCCATCACAGGTCAACGTGTCTGAGGACTCTCTGGCCGTCACAGGTCAACGTGTCTGAGGACTCTCTGGCCATCACAGGTCAACGTGTCTGAGGACTCTCTGGCCGGCAAAGGTCAACGTGTCTGAGGCCGTCACAGGTCAACGTGTCTGAGGCCGTCAAAGGTCAACGTGTCTGAGGACTCTCTGGCCGTCACAGGTCAACGTGTCTGAGGACTCTCTGGCCGTCACAGGTCAACGTGTCTGAGGACTCTCTGGCCGTCACAGGTCAACGTGTCTGAGGACTCTCTGGCCATCACAGGTCAACGTGTCTGAGGACTCTCTGGCCGGCAAAGGTCAACGTGTCTGAGGCCGTCACAGGTCAACGTGCCTGAGGCCATCACAGGTCAACGTGTCTGAGGACTCTCTGGCCGTCACAGGTCAACGTGTCTGAGGACTCTCTGGCCGTCACAGGTCAACGTGTCTGAGGACTCTCTGGCCGTCACAGGTCAACGTGTCTGAGGACTCTCTGGCCGTCACAGGTCAACGTGTCTGAGGACTCTCTGGCCGGCAAAGGTCAACGTGTCTGAGGACTCTCTGGCCGTCACAGGTCAACGTGTCTGAGGACTCTCTGGCCGTCACAGGTCAACGTGTCTGAGGACTCTCTGGCCGTCACAGGTCAACGTGTCTGAGGACTCTCTGACCGTCACAGGTCAACGTGTCTGAGGCCGTCACAGGTCAACGTGTCTGAGGACTCTCTGGCCGGCAAAGGTCAACGTGTCTGAGGACTCTCTGGCCGTCACAGGTCAACGTGTCTGAGGACTCTCTGGCCGTCACAGGTCAACGTGTCTGAGGACTCTCTGGTCGTCACAGGTCAACGTGTCTGAGGACTCTCTGGCCGTCACAGGTCAACGTGTCTGAGGACTCTCTGGCCGGCACAGGTCAACGTGTCTGAGGACTCTCTGGCCGTCAAAGGTCAACGTGTCTGAGGACTCTCTGGCCGTCAAAGATCAACGTGTCTGAGGACTCTCTGGCCGTCAAAGATCAACGTGTCTGAGGACTCTCTGGCCGTCAAAGGTCAACGTGTCTGAGGACTCTCTGGCCGTCAAAGATCAACGTGTCTGAGGACTCTCTGGCCGTCACAGGTCAACGTGTCTGAGGACTCTCTGGCCGTCACAGGTCAACGTGTCTGAGGACTCTCTGGCCGTCAAAGATCAACGTGTCTGAGGACTCTCTGGCCGTCAAAGATCAACGTGTCTGAGGACTCTCTGGCCGTCAAAGATCAACGTGTCTGAGGACTCTCTGGCCGTCAAAGGTCAACGTGTCTGAGGACTCTCTGGCCGTCAAAGGTCAACGTGTCTGAGGACTCTCTGGCCGTCAAAGGTCAACGTGTCTGAGGACTCTCTGGCCGTCAAAGGTCAACGTGTCTGAGGACTCTCTGGCCGTCAAAGGTCAACGTGTCTGAGGACTCTCTGGCCGTCAAAGATCAACGTGTCTGAGGACTCTCTGGCCGTCACAGGTCAACGTGTCTGAGGACTCTGGCCGTCACAGGTCAACGTGTCTGAGGACTCTCTGGCCGTCACAGGTCAACGTGTCTGAGGACTCTCTGGCCGTCACAGGTCAACGTGTCTGAGGACTCTCTGGTCGTCACAGGTCAACGTGTCTGAGGACTCTCTGGCCGTCACAGGTCAACGTGTCTGAGGACTCTCTGCTAACGATCGTGTCTTTTCGGCACATTTCTGCGGTATTTCTGCAGAAAGGTGAGGATTTTGTTCAGGATGCTGAGGAAATGCATAGTACGAGAAAAAAAATCTTCCGAAATGGTGTTTCGAGTAAATTGCGAATGTTCGAATGCTTCTACTGGAGTAACACATTGGGATTCCACTATACATTTGGGGGTACGTTTTCTGATGTTATACGAATGCTGCTTTCAAAGTACGACAATTTATTATTTTGCTTTTGTGTCTACATTTTGAACCGCAGTTGCTCGCTTGGGAGCTAGGAGAGTGGTAGCAGTAATTTGAGATGAGACTTGGAGCTAATAATTGCTGGAGCCTGGAATACAAGCACATTGACTCATTGAGAGGGGCAAATGAGCGTCCATAAACAACAAGAAAAAATGCCAAATTTTCGTTCGCACACCGATTGAAAATGACGACGGGAACGTCTTAAAACCCGCTACGATGAGAGGACGTCTCTGAGGTGGATACCAGGCTAACAGCATTGTATAACAATATTACGACCTTAACAGGCCCGCCGAGTGGTAACCAAACATTCGCAAGAACACAGTTCTTACCATGAGGGTATCTGTCTCCCCAATACGTATCTTCCAGAATAAAAGATTGGGCCCCGCCACCAGACGGTGGCTGGGCCGACGCTTCTACTGTCCAGTCTGGGCGGACACACCAACGCCCTCACAAAAGCAGGTGGCCGATCTCCGCCATCCGGATCAAAAGACACGAATCCTAATGATGCCTCGGATTTGCATCGCATTTGCATGCTGACCAGGGTCTTATCTGTACTCAATGTAATATGGGTCCCGGGGTGGTGGCCCGAGATGAAAAGCCGGCTAGAGAGAAAGACAGGAAGGAAGGCGGAGTCTACGACTGAATGTCCCTGGCGAGAAATATCATTACAGCGGAGCGGACAATGAATGACATTTACCGTCCTTCTAAAATAGATTTCAGAGTCTCTCCACGAATCGTCCGAAAAGCAACAGGCTGACAATTTCCCAGGGCTGGATGACACTAACAAGTCAATCCTTTGATGGGCAACGGAAGCCAAGTGACTTCTCATAGTTTGAACACCATTGGGATTACGGTCAATTTCAATTAAATAGTGTCAAAAAGGAAACCTAGTCAGACATGGGCCATGCCCCCAGGCGTTTTTACCATTGAATGCGGAGTGTGGCAACTGACAATGCGCTATAGCACTTAGGCGTATTGCAACTTATTGCTCCTTACATGCTTCTTCACATGTAAGTTTTTTCCGTTGATCAAAGCATCAGAACACCGTGAAAATAGCCAAAGATCCTATGGATCTTACGGATCTAGGATCCGTAGGATCCATACGGATCCTAGATCCGTAGGATCCATAGGATCTTTGGCTATTTTCACGGTGTTCTGATGCTTTGATCAACGGAAAAAACTTACATGTGAAGAAGCATGTAAGGAGCAATAAGTTGCAATACGCCTAAGTGCTATAGCGCATTGTCAGTTGCCACACTCCGCATACAATGGTAAAAACGCCTGGGGGCATGGCCCATGTCTGCCCTAGTCATATTATTTTCTATTGTATTGCTACGGGAAGGGACAAAGAACTTTCGGAAATAGTGGTGTACAATGGCCATTAATCTACTTAAATCCATCAGTTTTCTAGAACGGCGACAAAAACATCCGATTTTCACGCTCTAAAAGCTTTTATCTAAGAAAAAGTTTTACACTTCTCTTAAAACCTAATTAGCATGATAAAAACCGGAAACTCCAGGACGGGGACAAAGGGAAGGAAGAAAAATATATGCGAATCAACGGCTCTATCACAAAAAGTTTGAAATGAGCCACCAGAAACGGGTAATTTGCGCTATGGTGAAATATTTTTGCGTTCTAAATCATTCAAATAATGGCCTAAACCATTGATAAGGTGAGAGGTAGTAAACGAGGCTCGTGATCGATCCTCGAATTTTGATTAGAGCAAAATTTTACTTAGAGATGACACACACCTATAAATTTCCAATTGTATTTCCCCGCTGAAGCATCAGTTTATATATATAATTAGCATCAGCACGCCTTATCCCCTCCCATGCTTATCCAATCAAATGTGCCCAATCAGGGATTCTAGCGCTACTTCAGAGCACAGTTCACCATTCGTCCGTTTCAAGATACACAAACAACAGGCAGCTCTCGGTGAGCGTCCGGGCCTATAGACCTGCCCTTGACCAGGCCCAAGCCATGGAGGCTGCCTACCGCACTCCCTTTAAAGGAAATAGTTCACCTTCAACATGGGATTTTGAACTGAAATAGCAGTTGTGTAGCCCGTGTTGAGAAATCCTTATCTGCAACTTTTCTTGGCTGAAAAGACTCTCCAGCCGAAGATATTTGACTTTTTGGCGAAGGAATGATATATATCTATGATATGATAATAGATATATAAATATATGATATACCGTACCGTCTGAGAGTGCCAGCACTGCACGGAGCATGCGCAGACCAATAACGCACACCATAACATTAATAATGTACGACCTTCTGTCCTGAATTAGTGCGATGTAGGACCATTTTTGAAAAGAAAAAAAGAGACTGTATTAAAAAATATAATAAAATAGTGTTCTGAAAATTTTCCGAAGGTGAACTATTTCCTTTAAACACCCGCATGGGATAGGTATGAGCTTTCACTCACTTCTCTACTAACGGTGACAATTTGATTAAAGCCGAACCGAGTTGCGCGCTTCTGTGCTAACGAACCGATACTCCTGAAGTGACTGTGAGTGGAATTAACGCAAATGGGATGGGACGGGACGGCTGAGGCCTGTGAGTGGAATTAACGCAAATGGGATGGGACGGGACGGCTGAGGCCGGCCATCAGCCTGGCATACGATTACCATGATTCCGGCAGGCAGGACGCACGAAGCTCCTGACGACTCAACAAAGCCGGCCCCAGTCCACCAGGCGCGGCAGAGGCTGGGGCCAGTCCACCAGGCGCGGCAGAGGCTGGCCCCAGTCCACCAGGCGCGGCAGAGGCTGGGGCCAGTCCACCAGGCGCGGCAGAGGCTGGCCCCAGTCCACCAGGCGCGGCAGAGGCTGAGGCCAGTCCACCAGGCGCGGCAGAGGCTGGCCCCAGTCCACCAGGCGCGGCAGAGGCTGGGGCCAGCTCCACCAGGCGCGGCAGAGGCTGGGGCCAGCTCCACCAGGCGCGGCAGAGACTGTGCCCGTGAAATTGGAGGCACTGGCGGGTCCAAGGGGTGGGGGGGGGGGGGGGTGCGGGAAAATGGGACGTTGCCCCAAAACGACTGAAATCAACAAAAAATTACACGTTTCCTTATTTTAAAGAAGATCTTGTAAACTTGTATTAAAGGAAATAGTTCACCTTCGGAACATTTTTCAGAACACGATTTTATTATATTTTGTAATACAGTTTCTTTTTTTCTTTTCAAAAATGGTCCTACATCGCGCCAATTCAGGACAGAAGGTCGCAAATTATTAATTTTATGGTGTGCGTTATTGGTCTGCGCATGCTCCCTGGCAGTGCTGACACTTTCAGACGGTACGGTACATCATATATGCGCCGCATTCCTTCGTCAAAAAAATCAAATATCTTCGGCTGGAGAGTCTTTTCAGCCAAGAAAAGTTGAAGATAAGGATTTCTCAACACGGGCTACAAAACTGGTATTTCAGTTCAAAACCCCATGTTGAAGGTGAACTATTTCCTTTAAGGGAAGTTTGTTTTAAATCACATGTTCAATGTCATGCATAAGGAAGCGAAAGCCGATGAGTTTTCGGAATTGTGTGGGACTTTTGGGGATTTGACCCGAAACCAACTTGTTGCCGTTCTGACTCCGCCCTTACATGGAGGACCCACGAGAGCGGCCACAGGCATCCCTCTTATCTCCCTCCACGGAGGACCCACGAGAGCGGCCACAGGGCATCCCTCTGATCTCCCGCCCTTACACGGAGGACCCACAAGAGCGGCCACAGGGCATCCCTCTGATCTCCCGCCCTTACACGGAGGACCCACGAGAGCGGCCACAGGCATCCCTCTGATCTCCCGCCACGGAGGACCCACGAGAGCGGCCACAGGGCATCCTTCTGATCTCCCGCCACGGAGGACCCACGAGAGCGGCCACAAAGCATCCCTCCGATCTCCCGCCCTTACACGGAGGACCCACGAGAGCGGCCACAGGGCATCCCTCTGATCTCCCGCCCTTACACGGAGGACCTACGAGAGCTGCCACAGGCATCCCTCTGATCTCCCGCCACGGAGGACCCACGAGAGCGGCCACAGGCATCCCTCTGATCTCCCGCCCTTACACGGAGGACCCACGAGAGCGGCCACAGGGCATCCCTCTGATCTCCCGCCCTTACACGGAGGACCCACGAGAGCGGCCACAGGCATCCCTCTGATCTCCCGCCCTTACACGGAGGACCCACGAGAGCGGCCACAGGGCATCCCTCTGATCTCTCGCCCTTACACGGAGGACCCACGAGAGCTGCCACAGGGCATCCCTCTGATCTCCCGCCCTTACACGGAGGACCCACGAGAGCGGCTGCAGGGAATCCCTCTGATCTCCCGCCCTTACACGGAGGACCCCCGAGAGCGGCCACAGGCATCCCTCTGATCTCCCGCCACGGAGGACCCACGAGAGCGGCCACAGGACATCCCTCTGATCTCCCGCCACGGAGGACCCACGAGAACGGCCACAGACATCCCTCTGATCTCCCGCCACGGAGGACCCACGAGAGCGGCCACAGGCATCCCTCTGATCTCCCGCCACGGAGGACCCACGAGAGCGGCCACAGGCATCCCTCTGATCTCCCGCCCTTACACGGAGGACCCACGAGAGCGGCCACAGGCATCCCTCTGATCTCCCGTCCTTACACAGAGGACCCACGAGAGCGGCCACAGGCATCCCTCTGATCTCCCGCCACGGAGGACCCACGAGAGCGGCCACAGGCATCCCTCTGATCTCCCGCCCTTACACGGAGGACCCACGAGAGCGGCCACAGGGCATCCCTCTGATCTCCCGCCCTTACACGGAGGACCCACGAGAGCGGCCACAGGGCATCCCTCTGATCTCCCGCCCTTACACGGAGGACCCACGAGAGCGGCCACAGACATCCCTCTGATCTCCCGCCCTTACACGGAGGACCCACGAGAGCGGCCACAGGGCATCCCTCTGATCTCCCGCCCTTACACGGAGGACCCACGAGAGCGGCCACAGGCATCCCTCTGATCTCCCGCCCTTACACGGAGGACCCACGAGAGCGGCTGCAAGGCATCCCTCTGATCTCCCGCCCTTACACGGAGGACCCCCGAGAGCGGCCACAGGCATCCCTCTGATCTCCCGCCACGGAGGACCCACGAGAGCTGCCACAGGGCATCCCTCTGATCTCCCGCCCTTACACGGAGGACCCACGAGAGCTGCCACAGGGCATCCCTCTGATCTCCCGCCCTTACACGGAGGACCCACGAGAGCGGCCACAGGGCATCCCTCTGATCTCCCGCCACGGAGGACCCACGAGAGAAGCCACAGGGCATCCCTCTGATCTCCCGCCACGGAGGACCCACGAGAGCGGCAACAGGGCATCCCTCTGATCTCCCGCCCTTACACGGAGAACCCACGAGAGCGGCCACAGGCATCCCTCTGATCTCCCGCCCCTCCACGGAGGACCCACGAGAGCGGCCACAGGGCATCCCTCTGATCTCCCGCCACGGAGGACCCACGAGAGCGGCCACAGGGCATCCCTCTGATCTCCCGCCCTTACACGGAGGACCCACGAGAGCGGCCACAGGGCATCCCTCTGATCTCCCGCCCTTACACGGAGGACCCACGAGAGCGGCCACAGGGCATCCCTCTGATCTCCCGCCACGGAGGACCCACGAGAGCGGCCACAGGGCATCCCTCTGATCTCCCGCCCCTACACGGAGGACCCACGAGAGCGGCCACAGGGCATCCCTCTGATCTCCCGCCACGGAGGACCCACGAGAGCGGCCACAGGGCATCCCTCTGATCTCCCGCCACGGAGGACCCACGAGAGCGGCCACAGGGCATCCCTCTGATCTCGATAGGTCCCGTTCACTGTAGAGCCCTGCGCTCCCAAAGTACAGGGTGACGACACCTCACTGCTCACCGACAACTTCGCAATACGCGAAATGACAACAACACAAACACGTATGGAAAATGGCAACGACACTTTGTTCATGTTGAAAGTGAAGTGTGCATGGGGTTGATATACTTTTGAAATAGCGTATCTATAAAACATGATATTCCAGTAACTGATTCGGTGCTGATTTGAGTTCTCCGTACAGTGAATGCTGAGGGAGTGGCCTGAGGGAGTGGGAGTTGTTGTTGTTTGTTTGTTTGTTGGGGCTTAAGGGCGCGACGACTGCATGGTCAATTTGCGCCCATTTGAGGGAGTGGGAGTGAGGGAGTGGAAGTGAGGGAGTGGAAGTGAGGGAGTGGGAGTGAGGGAGTGGGAGTGAGGGAGTGGGAGTGAGGGCGTGGGAGTGCGGGAGTGGGAGTGCGGGAGTGGGAGTGCGGGAGTGGGAGTGCGGGAGTGGGAGTGAGGGAGTGGGAGTGAGGGAGTGGGAGTGAGGGAGTGGGAGTGAGGGAGTGAGGGCGTGGGAGTGAGGGCGTGGGAGTGAGGGAGTGGGAGTGAGGGAGTGGGAGTGAGGGAGTGGGAGTGAGGGAGTGGGAGTGAGGGAGTGGGAGTGAGGGAGTGGGAGTGAGGGAGTGGGAGTGAGGGAGTGAGGGAGTGGGAGTGAGGGAGTGGGAGTGAGGGAGTGGGAGTGAGGGAGTGGGAGTGAGGGAGTGAGGGAGTGGGAGTGAGGGAGTGGGAGTGAGGGAGTGGGAGTGAGGGAGTGGGAGTGAGGGAGTGGGAGTGAGGGAGTGGGAGTGAGGGAGTGGGAGTGAGGGAGTGGGAGTGAGGGAGTGGGAGTGAGGGAGTGGGAGTGAGGGAGTGGGAGTGAGGGAGTGGGAGTGAGGGAGTGGGAGTGAGGGAGTGGGAGTGAGGGAGTGGGAGTGAGGGAGTGGGAGTGAGGGAGTGGGAGTGAGGGAGTGGGAGTGAGGGAGTGGGAGTGAGGGAGTGGGAGTGAGGGAGTGGGAGTGAGGGAGTGGGAGTGAGGGAGTGGGAGTGAGGGAGTGGGAGTGAGGGAGTGGGAGTGAGGGAGTGGGAGTGAGGGAGTGGGAGTGAGGGAGTGGGAGTGAGGGAGTGGGAGTGAGGGAGTGGGAGTGAGGGAGTGGGAGTGAGGGAGTGGGAGTGAGGGAGTGGGAGTGAGGGAGTGGGAGTGAGGGAGTGGGAGTGAGGGAGTGGGAGTGAGGAGTGGGAGTGAGGGAGTGGGAGTGAGGGAGTGGGAGTGAGGGAGTGGGAGTGAGGGAGTGGGAGTGAGGGAGTGGGAGTGAGGGAGTGGGAGTGAGGGAGTGGGAGTGAGGGAGTGGGAGTGAGGGAGTGGGAGTGAGGGAGTGGGAGTGAGGGAGTGGGAGTGAGGGAGTGGGAGTGAGGGAGTGGGAGTGAGGGAGTGGGAGTGAGGGAGTGGGAGTGAGGGAGTGGGAGTGAGGGAGTGGGAGTGAGGGAGTGGGAGTGAGGGAGTGGGAGTGAGGGAGTGGGAGTGAGGGAGTGGGAGTGAGGGAGTGGGAGTGAGGGAGTGGGAGTGAGGGAGTGGGAGTGAGGGAGTGGGAGTGAGGGAGTGGGAGTGAGGGAGTGGGAGTGAGGGAGTGGGAGTGAGGGAGTGGGAGTGAGGGAGTGGGAGTGAGGGAGTGGGAGTGAGGGAGTGGGAGTGAGGGAGTGGGAGTGAGGGAGTGGGAGTGAGGGAGTGGGAGTGAGGGAGTGGGGAGTGAGGGAGTGGGAGTGAGGAGTGGGAGTGAGGGAGTGGGAGTGAGGGAGTGGGAGTGAGGGAGTGGGAGTGAGGGAGTGGGAGTGAGGGAGTGGGAGTGAGGGAGTGGGAGTGAGGGAGTGGGAGTGAGGGAGTGGGAGTGAGGGAGTGGGAGTGAGGGAGTGGAGTGAGGGAGTGGGAGTGAGGGAGTGGAGTGAGGGAGTGGGAGTGAGGGAGTGGGAGTGAGGGAGTGGGAGTGAGGGAGTGGGATGAGGGAGTGGGAGTGAGGAGTGGGAGTGAGGGAGTGGGAGTGAGGGAGTGGGAGTGAGGGAGTGGGAGTGAGGGACGTGGGAGTGAGGGGAGTGGGGTGTGGAGGGAGTGGGAGTGAGGGAGTGGGAGTGAGGGAGTGGAGTGAGGGTGTGGAGTGAGGGGGTGAGTGGGAGTGAGGAGTGGGAGTGAGGGAGTGGGAGTGAGGGACCGTGGAGTGAGGCCGAGTGGGCCAGTGGGAGTCCGAGGAGTGGGCAGTGGGAGTGGGAGTGAGGGAGTGAGGGAGTGGGAGTGAGGGAGTGGGAGTGAGGGGTGGGAGTGAGGGAGTGGCCTGAGGGATTCCGATGGAGTGGCCAGTGTCCAGTGGCGGTCCAGTGGCCAGTGTCCAGTGGCGGT
>JAXIVJ010017253.1:0-26621 GCA_036785665.1 Chirona hameri
TGTGCAGCGTCATTATTGCAGTGTACGGACTCGTCAGTCACGCTGGATGTGGTGTGTGTGTGCGCGCGCGCCTCAGGACGACACGGGTGGCCGATCAGCGCTGTTCCACGCGGTGCTGCGTGGGGACGAACTGGCCGTCCGCGAACTGGTGGAGAACAGCGCCGCCGTCAACATGGGCGACTTCTCCGAGACCACGCCGCTCCAGGTGGGAGAGCTGGGGACGGCAGGGAGGCAGGGACGGCAGGGCCGCTGCCGCTGCCGCTGCCGCTGCAGACCTGGGAACGAGTGGGAGGGAGAGAGGGAGAGAGGGAGAGAGGGAGAGAGGGAGAGAGGGAGAGAGGGAGAGAGGGAGAGAGGGAGAGAGGGAGAGAGGGAGAGAGGGAGAGAGGGAGAGTGGAGAGTGGAGGGAGAGTGGGAGAGTGGGAGGGAGAGTGGGAGAGTGGGTGGGAGGGAGAGAGGGAGAGAGGGAGAGTGGGAGAGAGGGTGGGAGGGGCGTCCTACTCGCTGGCTTAAGAAGGCTGCGGCGGGAGCTTTGGGTTGGTGGGGTGAAAGGCAGGTATACAGACCGGGGGAGGGGTGTCTGAGGCTATTGGCTTAAGAAGACGGTGGCGGGAGCTTTGGGTTGGTGGGGTGAAAGGCAGATATACAGACAGGGGAGAGGTGTCTGAGGCTATTGGCTTAAGAAGACGGTGGCGGGAGCTTTGGGTTGGTGGGGTGAAAGGCAGATATACAGACCGGGGGAGGGGTGTCTGAGGCTATTGGCTTAAGAAGACGGTGGCGGGAGCTTTGGGTTGGTGGGGTGAAAGGCAGATATACAGACAGGGGAGGGGTGTCTGAGGCTATTGGCTTAAGAAGACGGTGGCGGGAGCTTTGGGTTAGTGGGGTGAAAGGCAGATATGCAGACAGGGGGAGGGGTGTCTGAGGCTATTGGCTTAAGAAGACGGTGGCGGGAGCTTTGGGTTGGTGGGGTGAAAGGCAGGTATACAGACAGGGGGAGGGGTGTCTGAGGCTATTGGCTTAAGAAGACGGTGGCGGGAGCTTTGGGTTGGTGGGGCGAAAGGCAGATATACAGACAGGGGGAGGGGTGTCTGAGGCTATTGGCTTAAGAAGACGGTGGCGGGAGCTTTGGGTTGGTGGGGGTGAAAGGCAGGTATGCAGACAGGGGGAGGGGTGTCTGAGGCTATTGGCTTAAGAAGACGGTGCGGGAGCTTTGGGTTGGTGGGGTGAAAGGCAGGTATGCAGACAGGGGGAGGGGTGTCTGAGGCTATTGGCTAAGAAGACGGTGGCGGGAGCTTTGGGTTGGTGGGGTGAAAGGCAGGTATGCAGACAGGGGGAGGGGTGTCTGAGGCTATTGGCTTAAGAAGACGGTGGCGGGAGCTTTGGGTTGGCGGGGTGAAAGGCAGGTATGCAGACAGGGGAGGGGTGTCTGAGGCTATTGGCTTAAGAAGACGGTGGCGGGAGCTTTGGGTTGGTGGGGTGAAAGGCAGGTATACAGACAGGGGGAGGGGTGTCTGAGGCTATTGGCTTAAAGGGAAATAATGACCTTTTTCCACTAAAATGGAGTTAGCACTTGAAATCGCCAGACGAGATCAAAATATATTGTAAATTCATCACATTTTGCATGAAAACTTTCCTACCGAAAGATATTTCAAGTTAAAGTTGATAAGCGTTCCACACTTTTAACGACCGGTACTTGCACTATTTCTGACCTTTTGTCAAGTACTTTTGGTCCTCATCAAACTGCGGGCTTTTCCCGTATTATTTTTTTACGCAATGGAGTGGAAAATATATTTGCGTTCTGCTTGTTGTGATTATATGCCCGGCGATCTTCTAAAACTAACAGCGATTGGAAAAAGTGGCAATAAAATCGGAAGCTCATCGATGCACATCAACGCGGCATAGTTAGTGGTTGCGACCCTCAATTTGTGCAATTCGATTCATTTGTTTTCAACATTAGGAGTTGTGTATAGTTTGTCTGTGGCTGTATATAACACTATGCTTTATTTTATCATGAAAAATAATAATTTTTCCCAAAAAAACTAACGAACAATAACACAAAACTGGCAATTAAATCAGAAGCTCATCGATGCACATCGACGGCGACCTATTTAGCGTCGGCGATTTGTTTACAAAGTCATTGTCATGCTTCTCGGCGCACTTAACCATCTCGGCGCACTTGGCGAGTTGTTCCTGATTAGTATACCCAAGTCCCGTAGCAGGCTTTGTTAATGACGTCATTGGTGCCATTCTTGTGTAGCATTGCAAAATATATCTGATTTCGAGTTGAAAGCTAATTAAAGACTTATTCAAATGATTGTTTTTAAGTTTGAATTTTCTTGTTAATCATTATTAAAGGTATTTTATCACTGTATTTCATAGTAGTTGACACTTCAGAAACTTGTGACGTAATAATATTGTATCCAATATGCATTTCCTCACCTTTTGCCATTGTGGCGCAGTGCCGAGTGCTTTGCGAATACTAGCTTGCCTGGGGTTCAATTCATTCCGCTCTTATTTTATTCGAGTTGGTATAGTTTGCATGTTGTTGTTATTCATGACTTATACTGATAGTCAGTCATGCATCACGGATGCTTCACGGATTGCTTCACGGATCAGAGCGCTGCTCGAACGCACGCTAGTAGCGCTTTCGTTCTCCATGGCAACCAGGCGTGAGCCAATGAAAAGCCAGAACGTATTCCCTTTCTGGCTTTTGATTGGCTGACGCCTGGTTGCCATGGAGAACGAAAGCGCTACTAGCGGGTGTCCGAGCAGCGCTCAGTTTGATCGGAAATGTCACAGAGGCTCCACAAATGCCGCACTCGATGTTAACAATGGTAGGGAAGGACGAATTTGTCAATGACCTTCATGATGTACACAAGGTACTTGTTTTGTATTTCTTCCAAACTTACAACTTTGAATTTGGGAATAATTTTATTTAATTCTTAAATTTAAATAAAATAATTTTAAAAATATAACGGGAGCCTAAGAAATTGTTGCTAACAAAATCAAAAGGTCATTATTTCCCTTTAAGAAGACGGTGGCGGGAGCTTTGGGTTGGTGGGGTGAAAGGCAGGTATACAGACCGGGGAGGGGTGTCTGAGGCTATTGGCTTAAGAAGACGGTGGCGGGAGCTTTGGGTTGGTGGGGTGAAAGGCAGGTATACAGACCGGGGAGGGGTGTCTGAGGCTATTGGCTTAAGAAGACGGTGGCGGGAGCTTTGGGTTGGTGGGGTGAAAGGCAGGTATACAGACCGGGGGAGGGGTGTCTGAGGCCGTTGGAGCATGAATGCGGTGGCGGAGGTCGTGGGTAACTAGAACGAGAGGGAGTGTCGAACTTTGATTTGTGAAAGCGATTGTCGCCTGTGGAGCTGCGTCGTGGGTGGTGTGTGCCTGTGGAGCTGCGTCGTGGGTGGTGTGTGCCTGTGGAGCTGCGTCGTGGGTGGTGTGTGCCTGTGGAGCTGCGTCGTGGGTGGTGTGTGCCTGTGGAGCTGCGTCGTGGGTGGTGTGTGCCTGTGGAGCTGCGTCGTGGGCGGTGTGTGCCTGTGGAGCTGCGTCGTGGGCGGTGTGTGCCTGTGAAGCTGATGTATAGTGTTACGGTGTAGTGCGCTTTCGTGGAGTCACATCTGAGTGACGGGTCTGACATCTACCGGCGAGTTAGATCAATATTCCTCCGTGTATGGTGAACGGTAGCACTAGGTACCGCTAGTCCACGAGTCTGTCACTGGTTCATTGTTTCGCAGTTATGCGCTGTTTGAATAAATATATTTCCCTTGCGTCGAAAAAGTACTGCAGCGGGAGTCCAATTTGCGCGAGTATTATCCACCTTTGTCTGGAGCTGGACATGTTGTTGCTTTACTTACAGATATTACACTATGAGCGCTGTAGAAAATGCTGTTCGACGCGGTTATCATTGACATTGGTCTATACGAACTCGCTCTGAGCTTGTTTTTGCTGACGTCCTTGTAACAGAAGTAACGATCGGCTGAATGGGGCGAAAAGATCCGGCGACAGGCCCGGCTGCTCTCGTAACGATCGGCTGAATGGGGCGAAAAGATCCAGCGACAGGCCCGGCTGCTCTCGTGGAAATGCCATATAAGTCTGTGGTCGTTAAAATGGTTGCTTTGTTATATTGGGTTGCGACTGTTACGACGGTAAAGTAATCGGACTGTTGCGCAGATGATGGTAACTATGGTAACGGTTCAAACAGCACGATAACTACGGGCAGCTAGTGAGGAATGCATTCCGCTTAGCGAGCGTGTTTTATTTATGAAACTTGTTTTCTTGGAAACCTGCACTATATGATAAATGAATACTTCATATTGAATTAATATTGAAAGTGCTTCACGTTATTGAAGGCAGATATGCAGTCATCAGTGAACATATTTACCCTTTGTTAGGTTTTGGAAGTTAAGTATGAGAGTGTCACAGCACGCCTTTGATACGAGAGCCAAGTTGCCAAACCCTGGACGAAGCTTGGGACTGTTTATTCCAAGCCAATTTAAGATTCCAAATTCGTGTGCCCTTAAAACGCTAGAAGATTATTAGTGTTTGGCTTAGTCTCTTATCATGATATTTTCGTTTCTTTCATGCACATTTTGCACATTTTGATCTGATTTGTGCGTGAAATATGGATTTCCCTCCATAAGTTGAAATTTTGGGATAATCTGTTATACCACAGTTTCACTCGCGTCTGAAATCAGTCTGAAGTGTTGAGTTCTCTTGATTAGTATCGATACTTGTACTGATGACTGATGACCGATGTGGAGTGGCCTAACCTGTGCTGATTCAGTGTTGTGCAGGGCAGTGACCGAGTTTGATGACTGATGACCGATGTGGAGTGGCCTAACCTGTGCTGATTCAGTGTTGTGCAGGGCAGTGACCGAGTTTGATGACTGATGACCGATGTGGAGTGGCCTAACCTGTGCTGATTCAGTGTTGTGCAGGGCAGTGACCGAGTTTGATGACTGATGACCGAGTGACCTAACCTGTGCTGATTCAGTGTTGTGCAGGGCAGTGACCGAGTTTGATGACCGATGTGGAGTGGCCTAACCTGTGCTGATTCAGTGTTGTGCAGGGCAGTGACCGAGTTTGATGACTGATGACCGATGTGGAGTGGCCTAACCTGTGCTGATTCAGTGTTGTGCAGGGCAGTGACCGAGTTTGATGACTGATGACCGATGTGGAGTGGCCTAACCTGTGCTGATTCAGTGTTGTGCAGGGCAGTGACCGAGTTTGATGACTGATGACCGATGTGGAGTGGCCTAACCTGTGCTGATTCAGTGTTGTGCAGGGCAGTGACCGAGTTTGATGACTGATGACCGAGTGACCTAACCTGTGCTGATTCAGTGTTGTGCAGGGCAGTGACCGAGTTTGATGACCGATGTGGAGTGGCCTAACCTGTGCTGATTCAGTGTTGTGCAGGGCAGTGACCGAGTTTGATGACTGATGACCGATTTGGAGTGGCCTAACCTGTGCTGATTCAGTGTTGTGCAGGGCAGTGACCGAGTTTGATGACCGATTTGGAGTGACCTAACCTGTGCTGATTCAGTGTTGTGCAGGGCAGTGACCGAGTTTGATGACCGATTTGGAGTGGCCTAACCTGTGCTGATTCAGTGTTGTGCAGGGCAGTGACCGAGTTTGATGACTGATGACCGATGTGGAGTGGCCTAACCTGTGCTGATTCAGTGTTGTGCAGGGCAGTGACCGACTTTGATGACTGATGACCGATTTGGAGTGACCTAACCTGTGCTGATTCAGTGTTGTGCAGGGCAGTGACCGAGTTTGATGACTGATGACCGATGTGGAGTGGCCTAACCTGTGCTGATTCAGTGTTGTGCAGGGCAGTGACCGAGTTCGATGACTGATGACCGATTTGGAGTGGCCTAACCTGTGCTGATTCAGTGTTGTGCAGGGCAGTGACCGAGTTTGATGACTGATGACCTATGTGGAGTGACCTAACCTGTGCTGATTCAGTGTTGTGCAGGGCAGTGACCGAGTTTGATGACTGATGACCGAGTGGCCTAACCTGTGCTGATTCAGTGTTGTGCAGGGCAGTGACCGAGTTTGATGACTGATGACCTATGTGGAGTGGCCTAACCTGTGCTGATTCAGTGTTGTGCAGGGCAGTGACCCGAATTTGATGACTTATGACCGATGTGGAGTGGCCTAACCTGTGCTGATTCAGTGTTGTGCAGGGCAGTGACCGAGTTTGATGACTGATGACCGATTTGGAGTGACCTAACCTGTGCTGATTCAGTGTTGTGCAGGGCAGTGACCGAGTTTGATGACTGATGACCGATGTGGAGTGACCTAACCTGTGCTGATTCAGTGTTGTGCAGGGCAGTGACCGAGTTTGATGACTGATGACCGATGTGGAGTGACCTAACCTGTGCTGATTCAGTGTTGTGCAGGGCAGTGACCGAGTTTGATGACTGATGACCTATGTGGAGTGACCTAACCTGTGCTGATTCAGTGTTGTGCAGGGCAGTGACCGAGTTTGATGACCGATTTGGAGTGGCCTAACCTGTGCTGATTCAGTGTTGTGCAGGGCAGTGACCGAGTTTGATGACTGATGACCTATGTGGAGTGACCTAACCTGTGCTGATTCAGTGTTGTGCAGGGCAGTGACCGAGTTTGATGACTGATGACCGAGTGGCCTAACCTGTGCTGATTCAGTGTTGTGCAGGGCAGTGACCGAGTTTGATGACTGATGACCTATGTGGAGTGGCCTAACCTGTGCTGATTCAGTGTTGTGCAGGGCAGTGACCCGAATTTGATGACTGATGACCGATGTGGAGTGGCCTAACCTGTGCTGATTCAGTGTTGTGCAGGGCAGTGACCGAGTTTGATGACTGATGACCGAGTGGCCTAACCTGTGCTGATTCAGTGTTGTGCAGGGCAGTGACCAAGTTTGATGACTGATGACCTATGTGGAGTGACCTAACCTGTGCTGATTCAGTGTTGTGCAAGGCAGTGACCGAGTTTGATGACCGATTTGGAGTGACCTAACCTGTGCTGATTCAGTGTTGTGCAGGGCAGTGACCGAGTTTGATGACCGATGACCGATGTGGAGTGGCCTAACCTGTGCTGATTCAGTGTTGTGCAGGGCAATGACCGATTTTGATGACTGATGACCGATGTGGAGTGACCTAACCTGTGCTGATTCAGTGTTGTGCAGGGCAGTGACCGAGTTTGATGACTGATGACCGATGTGGAGTGGCCTAACCTGTGCTGATTCAGTCTTGTGCTGGGCAGTGACCGAGTTTGATGACTGATGACCGATGTGGAGTGACCTAACCTGTGCTGATTCAGTGTTGTGCAGGGCAGTGACCGAGTTTGATGACTGATGACCGATGTGGAGTGACCTAACCTGTGCTGATTCAGTGTTGTGCTGAGCGGTGACCGAGTTTGATGACTGATGACCGAGTGACCTAACCTGTGCTGATTCAGTGTTGTGCAGGGCAGTGACCGAGTTTGATGACTGATGACCGATGTGGAGTGACCTAACCTGTGCTGATTCAGTGTTGTGCAGGGCAGTGACAGAGTTTGATGACTGATGACCTATGTGGAGTGACCTAACCTGTGCTGATTCAGTGTTGTGCTGAGCAGTGACCGAGTTTGATGACTGATGACCGATGTGGAGTGGCCTAACCTGTGCTGATTCAGTGTTGTGCAGGGCAGTGACCGAGTTTGATGACCGATTTGGAGTGACCTAACCTGTGCTGATTCAGTGTTGTGCTGAGCAGTGACCGAGTTTGATGACTGATGACCGAGTGGCCTAACCTGTGCTGATTCAGTGTTGTGCAGGGCAGTGACCGAGTTTGATGACTGATGACCGATGTGGAGTGGCCTAACCTGTGCTGATTCAGTGTTGTGCAGGGCAGTGACCGAGTTTGATGACTGATGACCGATTTGGAGTGACCTAACCTGTGCTGATTCAGTGTTGTGCTGAGCAGTGACCGAGTTTGATGACTGATGACCGAGTGGCCTAACCTGTGCTGATTCAGTGTTGTGCAGGGCAGTGACCGAGTTTGATGACTGATGACCGATGTGGAGTGGCCTAACCTGTGCTGATTCAGTGTTGTGCAGGGCAGTGACCGAGTTTGATGACTGATGACCGATGTGGAGTGGCCTAACCTGTGCTGATTCAGTGTTGTGCAGGGCAGTGACCGAGTTTGATGACTGATGACCGATGTGGAGTGACCTAACCTGTGCTGATTCAGTGTTGTACAGGGCAGTGACCGAGTTTGATGACTGATGACCGATGTGGAGTGGCCTAACCTGTGCTGATTCAGTGTTGTGCTGGGCAGTGATCGAGTTTGATGACTGATGACCGATTTGGAGTGGCCTAACCTGTGCTGATTCGGTGTTGTGCAGGGCAGTGACCGAGTTTGATGACCGATTTGGAGTGGTCTAACCTGTGCGGATTCAGTGTTGTGCAGGGCAGTGACCGAGTTTGATGACCGATGTGGAGTGGCCTAACCTGTGCTGATTCAGTGTTGTGCTGGGCAGTGACCGAGTTTGATGACTGATGACCGATGTGGAGTGGCCTAACCTGTGCTGATTCAGTGTTGTGCTGGGCAGTGACCGAGTTTGATGACTGATGACCGATTTGGAGTGGCCTAACCTGTGCTGATTCAGTGTTGTGCTGGATGGTGACCGAGTTTGAGCTTTGAACTGGCCTCTGTCGCTGTCTCTAAGTGTTCAGTAATGGTGCGTGTAGTTGACTGATCTGTGCCCGCCCCCGTGTGTGTGTGGGGAGTTGAGCTCTGCTGTCTGTGTAGTTGTGTACGCAGTGACTGATCTGTGCCCGCCCCCGTGTGTGTGTGGGGAGTTGAGCTCTGCTGTCTGTGTAGTTGTGTACGCAGTGACTGATCTGTGCCCGCCCCCGTGTGTGTGTGTGGGGAGTTGCGCTCTGCTGTCTGTGTAGTTGTGTACGCAGTGATTGTCTTGGTGAGCCCAGTGAGCTGACCGCCTCCTCTGTCTATGACCAATATCTCCGTGTGTGGTTTTGACTTTGAACTGACCTGTGTCTTAGAGAGGACCGTGAGCTGACTTGTGTGTCTGTGTGTGTCTGCGGCAGGCGGCGGAGGACGTGCTGCCGGCGGACAACAACCACATCTGTAGCATCCTGCTGGAGCGTGGCGGCTTCAAGGTGCCGCCGGCCGACCGTGTCACTCAGACCGGCCGCCGCGGCTCCCGGAGGAAGGCCCCCTAAGGGTCGCCCCGCCACTGAGGAGGGGAGGGGGGGGGGGGGGGGCTGAAGACGGCCACTGTCGTCCGTCAGGGCCCGGGTAGGCCGACCCGGCCCCGCCCCTGCTGTCGCGCCGCCATCGGGCGGCTCGGAGGAGGCGGATCAGCGCCCGGGTAGGCCGACCCGGCCCCGCTGTCGCGCCGCCATCGGACGGCTCGGAGGAGGCGGATCAGCGCCCGGGTAGGCCGACCCGGCCCCGCCCCTGCTGTCGCGCCGCCATCGGACGGCTCGGAGGACGCGGTCAGCGCCATTGGATGATATTGCTAAGCTCTGGAGTGGTCTCTAGGCTGGCAGGCGCTCGGAGTGTTCAGTGCTAGTTGGGGAGCCGCTGTAGAGCAAGCCACGCCGCCAGAAGACGATCGCTTTGTTGTACCGATATGTTGATGTTAGATTATTGTAGTTTGCTAAGTCTGGGCTGCTGAATGCTCGGTGGCGCGAATGTTTCTCAGAGACGCCGCACCAAATGGAACGCCGTATCGCGTGTGCTTTTAAGCGACCTGGATGGATGACAAATTGACAATTTAATTTACTAACATGTTACCAAAATTGAGAACTTACTTAACTAACATGTTGCCCGTTTTGGGATATGGTCTTGTGTTAGTGTCCCTATGGTGTTTCGTGACGTTCTGAGCGCGAAATGTATGTCATTGGCGTTGCGTGAGGAATTGCTTTACTGATTAGCTTTCTTCTATGCCGCAGTTTGTCGGGGCGAAGTGTGCTCTGGCTCGGGCTTGTTTGTCATGTTATATTGAACTACCCTCCAGGCTTCCGCTGTTGACTATTGCACTGTTATTATGTCTCTGTGGGCTTCACCGCTTTCCACTGTTATTATGTCTCTGTGGGCTTCACCGCTTTCCACCGTTATTATGTCTCTGTGGGCTTCACCGCTTTCCACTGTTATTATGTCTCTGTGGGCTTCACCGCTTTCCACCGTTATTATGTCTCTGTGGGCTTCACCGCTTTCCACCGTTATTATGTCTCTGTGGGCTTCACCGCTTTCCACCGTTATTATGTCTCTGTGGGCTTCACCGCTGTTGACTATTGCACTGTTATTATGTCTCTGTGGGCTTCACCGCTTTCCACCGTTATTATGTCTCTGTGGGCTTCACCGCTGTTGACTGTTATTATGTCTCTGTGGGCTTCACCGCTTTCCACTACTTTTTTTCCTTTTTTTCATTAATTTATTCAATGTATCTCGATATTTCGAACAACCACATACAAGCAACGCAACGCAGAAGAAGCCACGGTCCGGGCGGCAGCAGTCCTGGCAGCTGCGCGGCGCGGCCTCGGATATCACAGCGGCGACAGGCGGACATGCCGCAGCGAGAGGTGTGCATTGGCGAATCCAGGGCGGGGGGGGGGGGGGGGCAGGGGCAAAAGCCCCCCCCCCAAGCTCGACAGGGGCGGCAATATAAATTATCCCCCTAAAAAAAATCGCTGAAACTGGCGATGAAAATGGGTACTGCCTGCGAAAAAAACTTTTTGCGAAAGAAAGAAATGTTGTTTTTGCCTCGTTCGTGTTCGCTCTATTTGGTAGCATTTTGGTAACAGTAGGGGTTAGGGAAAGTGGCGCGTCTGACGCTATTTTGGAGTGATTCACAACCAACGTAAGTTATAATTGTACACGCAGCGTCGCAGCCTTTGGTCTCCTGCTGCCTGCTGCGTGGCAGAGGAGCGCGGGAATGAATTTCCTTACATAGGTACCTATGTTGTGTGGAATACGTCTACTAGTATTAAGTAGGGTAATTAGGTTCAGTTAAACAAACATAATGGTCTTCTTTTTGTAGCTGTTGTATTCTACGACAAATCGACAAAAACAAAGTGCAAAATGACACCGTTATGTCACCGATTATGGCCAAAATTGGTATATGGGGTAGCCTGGGGCGCTTAACCCTATTTGTAACAGGGGGGGGGGGCGGATTCCGCCCCCTCATGTTTTTCGCAGATATCTCCAGAACGGCTGGGAGCAGGCCCATGACATTTTCGGACTTTTCATAGAATTGAATACCGCATTTGAAGTCAAAATTTTGAGTTCTTAACTTGAACAGAGGCGGTTCCAGGGCCCAGTTTTGGGTGGGTTCGGAGGCGAAATTTGGCGATAATACGGAAATGCGATCTTCACGGTTTCTTCCTAACTGCATCAAGTATAAATGAGTTACATCGGTTTACGGTGATTGCAACAAGTGCAAATTAGTTGATGTTAATGAAATATCATAAAAATTGCATGGCAGAGGCGGTTTCAGGGGCTTGAAAGGGGGGGGGGGGGGTTTCCAGGAAGTATTCAATGCTAGGCGGGAAGCCAATAGAGCGATGTAAGGGGCATTTATAGCTATCAAGATGTAAAATATAGCTTCTGCTTCCATTATTTGCATAATTTATTACATATAGAGTTGCAGGGGCGTGTTCAGGAACATGAAAAGGGGGTGACTGGCATGGAGATGACTATATACCAGCGATAACGGCGCAATAGACGTTTAGCTTATAATGATATATGCACATATGAGGCCAGAAAAGAGAATAAAGTCATTTTTGGCAGAGGCGCGCTCAGGAATGGAAGAAAGAGGGTCATATTATTGCAAGGAAACTAAGAGGCATGGGCGCACAATGACATAACATACTGCAGTTTTCGGATGAAACACGCACCACAGGCTACTCTACGAACGATTATAAGATAATAGGCGAGCCCAGGTAGGGTAAAAAGGGGGGTAAGCAATGTCAATTGAAGTTGTAAGTGAAATAGTCACTGTTGACTAGTTAGTATCATAATAGCGGATAATATACTTTTTAAAATGTCTTGCGCCGCCCCAGTTTGGATCCTGGATACGCCTATGATGAAGTACAACATGCAAAAAGGAACTATCTACGATCAGTAACATATTTATAGTGCTGGGTAGCAACTTGTCTGCGGTTAATATTTTTTCCCAATTTACCTCCCTTTTTCACTAACCTGGTACCGCCTATGGCAAAAAATATGATGTATAACTGTTTTGTCTAATGTCACAATCACATACCATTTCATTTATATTTAAAAAACAAAAAATGGTTTTATTACGCACTTCACCCCCATATTGAGTGACCTGCACACACCTATGATTTTTGAATTTTCAAACGTCACCGTCATATATCAATTTCCAATTCAATCTTTATCGATTCCTATTGGTTGTGTTCAAATCGGTCGATAAACATGAAAGCTATGTCGGATCAAAAATACCACTAAAATCTGTAGTTTTTGCCCCCCTGTTGCCCCCCTATCCAAAATTTTGATATTTGTATTATTTAGAAATGTAGATCGTGTTGAGAGGAACCAAACACCGTTTCATTTTTGAAAATCGGACGGGTAGATCTCGAGATCTCCGGGGGGGGGCGGAATCCGTGCCCCCCCTGTTACAAATAGGGGTAGCCAGGAGCCTGTTACAAATAGGGTTAAGTGAGTTGTAAACGTTGTATTGCAATGCAAGCAGTGGTTCAGGAGATATCGCCTAGGACATTTTTATAAGGTCACGGTGCAGGTCAATCTTTGTCGGCCCATATGGCGGGGAATTTATGAAGCAATATAGATGTATTATGTCATTATAATGGCAAGAAGCTGTTTTATAACATGGTGATGTGTATTTTTTATTTTCGAAAATTTCACAATTTAGTACGTTTTCCAAATTGTACAACAAAAAGTTGTACAATTTGGAAAACGTACTAAATTGTGAAATTTTCGAAAATAAAAAATACACATACCCATACACATACAGGATACCTTTTCTCAAACGTGTTTCTATTTTTTTGGCTATGCTATTCTTACGTGTAAGGACGTGATAAAGTGAGAAAAAAATGAAATTGAGGAATATTTGCTTCCAAATATCACAAATTATGTCATTTTATTTGCTATTTTATATATAAAAAATATGTTATTCGCTAATAACTCTTGACTGAATAAAACTAGATTGGTACGACAGACGTCATTTTGCTGTTCTCAAGACGAATTGAATGCTCTGCAGCATGACCTCTGTCTGACATTTTATGACCTTGACCTTAAATTTCGAAGTTAGTATTTGTTTTTGAAATTTTGAATCTTTTTTAATACCCAAGCCAAATGTATTTCCTATTTTGACTGTATTATTGTTAAGTGTAAAGAAGTGTCGTTCAAACAGAAAAAAATGATGGTTATTGGTCTTCAAATATGCTAAATTTGGTCATTTCTTGTGTTCTTTTTGTGAAAGATATTAGGTATTCTCCAATAACTTTTGATGAATAAAGATAAAAAGGTAAAATGGACACCATTTTGTTATTTTCGTTAAGACGCGTTGAATGATATGCATTATGACCTCTTTCTAACATTTGGTGACCTTCACCTAAGGTCAATGTCAGGTTAAAGGTTAGGTTTCCAATTGTGGCCGCATTTGTGGCGATGTTATATATCTTAAAACTTGTCTTGTTGCGAGGAATCCGATTGTGCTTAAATAACGCCTGATTGTCAATGGCAACATTTAAATTCATTTTAATTTGAATGTCGAATAGTAACTTGATAACTTCCTTCTCGGTGTAAAGAAAGCCCGAAAATGTCCCAATTTGCTTTATAATCATCAACGATCGCGCAATTATTTTAATACCAATGAATTCCTATCTTCAAGACAAGTTCAAAGATATATAACATTGCCGTGCAGGTCAAATTTGGAAAGGTGACTGCGCCGTGACCTTGACCTTAGGTCAAGGTCATCAAATGTCATACAGAAGTCATGCTGCACATCTATCAACGTGTCTTGATGATGCCAACAAAATGACGTTTACCGTGTCCTTCTAACTTTATTCAGTCAAAAGGTATTAGCGAATAACTAATTTATATATAGAATAGCATATAAAATGGGAGAATTTTTATATATTTGGAGGCAAATATCCATCAATTTTATGTTTGCACTTAATTGACACGTCCTAGGTCACCTAGGTCATTACATGTAATAATAGCATAGCGAACAAAAATAACCCAAGTCCGCAAAAGGATAAATGGGGGCACCTTTTAGGTCATATGGAGGCCCCTGGGGCCCGGAAGGCCCCCAGTGAAATTAGCCCCCCCCCCCCATATTGGGAGGCTGGATCTGCCAGTGGAGGTGTGGCGCCAGGAGCTATGCACGGAGGCGCGGGAGGCCTGCCCCTGTCCACCGGCCCGGGGCGCGAATTGCACTATCAGCAAAACAGCGATTCTTAAGCGCCGGCTACGGTGCCGGGTCGGGCAATCCGCGCTCCGGGCCGGGCGACCGGCCCCACAAACATGCTGAGGGACGGTAAGACTGACCGTGTGAACTGACCTGACCCTACCTGACCGTGCAAAACCGCCTATTTACACACGGACAGACACACATACACACACTTTTGCACCACTCAGTCTTACTTCGCCGAAGTAAGACTGAGCAGCCGTTAGTTAAACGGACCTGTTTATTTGAGGAGGCGCTTTTTACAGTGAGGGGGTGCACTTTTTAGCTCAGGGGGTGCTTGAGCACCCCCAAAACCCCTAATTCTCCACCCCTGCCCGACTGGGATTCGAACCCAGTATCCTTCCATTAGTGAGTATTTTTCTCAAAGGACTCTTATGTTATCCCAACCACACTTGACAGTTGACACTGAGATATCCTGTGGGACATATCAATCAGGAGCTCGAGAGAAAAAACAACGAGAAAAAAAAGAAAGAAAGACACAACAATTTCCTTAAAGGAGGACCCCGGGCAAAACAACTATGTCACGTGCAGATTGCCCGTCGGCCACTTACTCGTGTTGCACAACGGCAATGACATCCCATTGTAACAACAGGTCGTTGTGGGCTGCACCTATCCGGCTATGGGCAAAATACATCATCCTTGAAAATATCAAAAATGGAGGAGCCCTGGTGATACGAAACCAGCTGCCATTACGTGCGCGGCTGATCCCCTCCCACTTACCCTCCTGCACTGACAGACATCGGAGACTCTTGAGAGTTCTCAGAGACCATACAGGGGTCGATTTAGTCTCTGCAGAGAGCCACATTTTACGAGAACTTTCGAGGGGGTCTTTTGGTCTCAAGATTATCTTTTTTTGTCAAGGTTCTCAGCGTGAACTATTTAGTCTTGCTTGAGAATGCCTGAAAAACGTATCAGGCGCCGGCAGGGATTGAACCGGGGACCCTTCACATGTTAAGCGAGCACTCTACCACTGAGCTACGGCGTGGCTTATACCAGAACAAGCAAAAAGACGGTGCCAACCAAGGCAATTGCTGGGTGAGGTTGATACCTACCGACTTTCCGTGTATTAATATTGTTTGGTTAACAAATTATGGTATGAAAGTAATATTTACAAATCAAAACGATCGAAAAAATAATAGTTATTCGGTATTTACTTTAATAAAAGTCGGTTTCCGTCGTTGCGATTACAGCGACACCTGCAGTGCTATGGTGGTGCCATCTGAATGGAATTAATTCAATTTCAGGATTCCCTCAGGAGATCATCCACTGTTCTCAACAGGTGACTGCCAAAACATCCCGCGGGTTCGATCCTCGATCGCGACAGACTTTTCTAATTCGTTGACTGCCTGATGGTCTCAGAGACATAAAATTGTCAGCTGGAGACATATTTGCTCTCAACAACCAACGCGGAGACCATGTATATGTATCAGGCGAGACCATCCACTGAAAGGTCTCGGAATGGAAACCGTACAGGTTTCTCAGGGAAGAGCATTCAGCAAAAGTTCTCAAAAGTGTTTCTAAGTGTGGAGCTACCGATACCAGTTTCGGAGCACTGCAATGCAGCAGGGCCACTGTAGGGCTGACCAAGTGGCCCAATGTCGAAAAATCGGGGTTCGGGGACATATTTAAGGTCACGTGGCACGTGAATTCGAGTTTGCCCAGGGTAGGCACCACCACCGGCATGTGGGTATCCAGCAATAGCTGCCATTTATAAAATTCAGAGCAAATTTATCGATTCATTTTTGCGCTAGGGGCGATCTTGGTTTGGCCCCATTATAAGTCTATGGGAAATGGCACGTGCCTGCCGCGCGCGCTTCGAAGTTTGCCCACACTAGCGGACCCTGCCATCATCTAGATCCCCGTGAGTGAGCGATGTGTCCAACATGTGTCCGATGTGATAGAGAACTTGGAGTGGCTCCCTATCGCAGCGATGGTGGACTTTAATTATTTGTGTCTCCTGCATAAAATCGTTATGACCAATGAGCCCGAGGTACTTAGGCGAGAGGTGCGTTACAACAGAGATGTAGTTGAACGCAGAACCAGACATTCAGCCCACCTGTACTTGTCTCGCTTTCGCACTAACATTGGCAAAAGAACTTTTAGGCACCGGGCATGTGTGCTGTACAATGAACATGTGATCGGATATGAGCTGCAGGGCATGTCATACGCGCGCTTTAAGAAAGTGTTCAAAGCTCGTCTTCTCACTTAAGATTTTAGAAGATTTTATATCGTCCGCTTAGTATTGTTCTTTGTAGGTACTTCAATCATTTTAGCGTATACAAATATTTTTGCTTTGTGCTGTTTTAGGTTGTGCTTTTTATTTCATCTACCATTTCTGAGCAGTTGTGATTCTTAACATGTGAACCTACGTCTGACGAGGGCTCATAATAGCCACATCCTTGTGGATGAGTGCCAATGATGTACAATAAATAAATAAATATAGATCCCCGTGAGTGAGCGATATGCTGAAAATTTCGGCAAAATTTATCGAGCCGTTTTCCAGGGCATCAACTTTGCCCGATATCGGACAGGAATCGGAAAACAAAGCACGGAGAATGGCTCAGGTTGTTTTTCTATAAAAAAACACGATTCTAAAGAATAGTGTTATTTTCAATATAGAACAACAACCTTCGGTTATGCACGGGGCATTGCTTTGGGGCAATGCCGGACCGAAGGTAGGTTGAGTCCGTTTTAGGCCGTTCGTTTTTGCAATTGCAGGTGAAATACAATTTGCACAGAGGTGACACTTTTGCCAGAAGGTACTCCAGACAGTGCTTCACACCCCCAGGCACGTAGCCAGGATTTCGTCCAGGGGGGGGGGGGGCGGCGCCTCGAAAGGGCCCCTTCCCGAGCGTTGAAAGGGCCCCTTCCCAAGCGTTGAAAGGCCCCCCCCCCCAAAAAAAAAACGCATGAAAAGGCACGTGACAAGGCTGGAAAATGCAGTATGGCAGGTATGGCATGGGCCATACCAACGTTTAGGAGCTGGAGTTAGCAAACTGCCACATCAACTTTGGAACCAGCGACACGAATTTGGAATCAGCTATACCAACTTGGAATATTTTTTTAAGCTCAAGACCTGGAACTCTTAAACAAATTGGCGCGAAAATTTTGAGTATTATGCCCTGGGTTGCTTTCTCATCAATGCGTCGCATTGCGTATGGTGCGGAGCTCTAAAATTGCTATATTGTGCGTTTAAAAGTGCGGTGAAAAAGTGCTAAAATGAACTATTTTGCTAATAATATAGGAAAGTAGCAACAAAACACATAAATGCGCCGAGAAACTGACCGATTTTTTTCCTAACCCGCATATAATTGAATTTGTAGTTAAATTGCGCCGCGGAGCGGCGCGAAAGTTTTGAGTTTTATTCCCTGTACAACTGTATTCTTACTGTTGAAAGGCCCAATGTCCCTTCAGATCGTCTAGGGGCCCCTCTGACCTTTTCTACGCCCTTCCGACCTGTTCAGGGACTCATCTAGGATCCGCGAAGCGAAAAGACATGATGTGGAGTGGGTGATATATATAATACAAAGAGGGCCTACTCTACAGGAAAAAATAAAATCGGATCTTTCGGGTATATTGTAGCACCCTGACGAAAGGTGTTACAATATACCCGAAAGCTCCGCTTTTAATATTTTATTGTGGAGTAAGTCCTCTTTGTATTTAATCTTCATCTGGGATATCTACGTGCTTTGACCCTTCCGGTCTCACCAGAGACTCCTCTGACCTTCCAAGAAACCTCTCTTGTGTGTCAAGGGGCCCATTCGGCCTGTTCAGAGGTCCTTCTGACCTGGCCAGGGACTGCACTGGCTGCTTTGTCACCCTGCCGACATGCTCAGGGGCAGGGGCGGCGGATTGCGGGGCGCAGGGTACCCAAAATCCCCCCCCCCCTCCTCAAATGAAAATCATGGGGAGGGAAGGGTCATGTTGGCCCCAGATTGAGCAGGCTAAAATCTGGAGGGTAGGGGCAAAAAACTACCCTTTGCCCTCCAGGATTTTCGACTGGGGGAATTTTGGGTACCCTGCCCCCGCAATCCGCCGCCCCTGCTCAGGGGCCCCTCTGACCTGCCCAGGGGTCCCTCCAGTCTGGCTAGGAACTCATCCGGCATGTTTAAGGGGCCTTCCGACCGGCCCAGGGACCCTTTCGGTCTAGCCAGGGGCCCCTCTGACTTGCCCAGGAGCCCCTCCGATCGGCCCAGGGACTCTTCTGGTCGGCCTGCGCTGGCTGCTTTGTCGCCCTGCCGACATGCTCAAGGGGCCTTCCGACCTTCCCTGGAGCCCCTCTGTGCTGGCTAGGGGCCACTTCGGCATGTTCTTACCCGCCCAGGGGTCCTTTCGGTCTGATCAGGGGCCCCTCCGATCTGCGCAGGGGCCCTTTTAACTTTCCAGGGGCCCTCTGGTCTCTCCAGGGGCCCTTTAACCTTCTAAGGGGCCCTTCCGACCTAGCAAGGGACTGCGCTGGCTGCTTTGTCGCCTTGCGCCATGATCCGAGGGCCCTCCGACCTGCCCTGGGGCCCCTCCGTGCTGGCTAGGGGCTCATTTGGCATGTTCAGGGGCCCTTCTGACCCAACTAGGGGCCATTTCGGTCTGGTCAGGGCCCCTCTGACCTGCACAGGGGCCCTCTTAACTTCCCAGGGGCCCTCTGGTCTGTCCAGGGGCCCTCCAACCTGCTCAGGGGCCCTTATGACCTGGCAAAGGACTGTGTTGGCCGCTTTGTCGCCCTGTTGACACGCTCAGGGGCCTCTCAACCTGACCAGGGGCCCCTCTATGCTGGCTAGGGGCCCATTCGACGTGTTCAGGGGGCCCATTCGACGTGTTCAGGGGGCCCATTCGACGTGCTCAGGGTCCTATCTGACCCGCTCAGGGGCCCTTTCGGTCTGGCCAGGGGCCCCTCTGACATACACAGCGCTCTTTTGAACGTCCAAGGGGCCCTCTGGTCTTTCAGAGAGGGCCCTGGTGGCCCTAAAGGGCCTCTGAAGTCCTCTTAGCTCTCTAAAGACCACGCTTCGTGTAGTAAAGAGCCTATGATACCGCGCTTCGCGCG
The DNA here is from genome assembly GCA_036785665.1 of Chirona hameri. Taxonomy (NCBI): domain Eukaryota; kingdom Metazoa; phylum Arthropoda; class Thecostraca; order Balanomorpha; family Balanidae; genus Chirona; species Chirona hameri. Next base: position 19,495 of record JAXIVJ010017253.1, read on the forward strand.
GTCTCGTCGGCCCTTTTCGGCGCGCTGCGCGCGCCGAAAAGGGCCCTCGCGCGCCAAAAAGGGCCCTCCTGGCCTCTAGGGGGGGTGGGGGGGGGGGGGGGGGGGGGGAGGGGCGGCCGCCCCCGCCGCCCTCCCCTTGGCTACGTGCCTGCACACCCCTATGCGAGTTTCGTCAAAATCTAAGGATTCTTTTTTTCTCTCGAGATATAGGCTTTTTAGTTTGTCCCCATTGACTTGCAATGTTAAACTTCATTTTGCTGTTGCAAGTGCAATGGAGTTGTCACAGACTTGAAACTTGGCATCAGATCAGATGACGGTCTCGACTCGGAACCCTGAAAGTTTCCTCGCAAACAAATGGTTTCCCTGACCTGGATCCAAGATTTACTGATCTCCAAAACCCTTTGTTAAACCACCTCCAATCGAACAGCTCAGGTTTGTTTCACAATGGAAACACAATTCTAAAGAATAGTGTTATCCAATGCTCAATCCAACCTTCGGATACCTGAGGGCGACGCCTTTGGGGGTGTCGCGGACCGAAGGTTGTTTTTCAAATGAGTGCTCGAGATCTTGAAAGTGGAGGACCCCTTTCAAAACAACAGCAAGTGCGTCCTTGTGACTCACACATCGTCTCACGTGGTCATACCAAGCACTGCCACAGAGTAAGCTTAGTAACCACCCGTGAAACATTGTTTGAACTGACTGGGATTCGAACCAACGATCCTTCCATTAGTGAGTCTCTTTCTCAAAAGACTCTTATGTTATCCCAACCACACTTGAAACTAAGATATCAGGTGGGATATGGCAATCAGGACCTCGAGAACATGGATTTTGCGAAATGTTCTGAAATTTTAAAGAAACACAACAATCTCCATAAAGGAGGACCCGGGAAAAACAACTATGTCACGTGCAGATTGCCCGTCGGCCACTTACTCGTGTTGCACAACGGCAATGACATCCCATTGTAACAAAAGGTCGCTGTGGGCTGCACCTATCCGGTTATGGGCAAAATACATCATCCTTGAAAATATCCCAAATGGAGGAGCCCTGGTGATACGAAACCAGCTGCCAGCACGTGCGCGGCTGATCCCCTCCCACTTACCCTCCTGGAGCTACCGATACCCGTTTCGGAGCACTGCAATGCAGCAGGGCCACTGTAGGGCTGACCAAGTGGCCCAATGTCGAAAAATCGGGGTTAGGGGACATATTCAAGGTCACGTGGCACGTGCATTCGAGTTTGCCCAGGGTAGGCACCACCACCGGCATGTGGGTATCCAGCAATAGCTGCCATTCATACAATTGAAAGAAAACTTATCGATTCATTTTTGCGCTAGGGGCCATCTTAGTTTGGCCCCATTATAAGTCTATGGGAAATGGCACGTGCTTGCCGCGCGCGCTTCGAAGTTTTCCCTCACTAGCGGACCCTGCCATCATCCCCGTGATCCCCGTGAGTGAGCGATATGCTGACAATTTCGGAGAAATTTATCGAGCCGTTTTCCAGAGCATCAACTTTTACCGATCTCAGACACGAATCGGAAAACAAAGCCCGGAGAATGGCTCAGGTTGTTTTTCTATAGAAAAACACAATTCTAAAGAATAGTGTTATTTTCAATATAGAAAAACAGCCTTCGGTTAAAGGAAATAGTTCACCTTGGAAAAATTTGCCAACACGATTTGATTACATTTTGAAATACAATTTATTTTGATATTGTCAAAAATGGTCATACATCGCGCCGATTCAGGACAGATGGTCGTAAATTATTAATTTTATCAAAACTATATACATACTCTCTGAGTCAGGGTCCTCACGTCACGCGAATTAAAAAATGTCTCAGCCAATCAGATTCGAAAGTAGTCGCGTAAGGATAGACTCGCAGTAGAGAAGTGCCAACCGGCGGCCTACGGTTCGCTTGCTAGCCAGTATACAAGCTGATTGGCCGATTGTATAGCCTACACTGCAAAACAATGAGAACTTTGCCTGGTCTTCGAGAGCCTCATGGGCGGTCGCTCGACCACCACATGCAGGGGCGTCGCCGATAATTTTTAGTGGTGGTGGTGGTGGGGGGGGGGGGGGGAGGGGGGTCGGCTGAAATGACGAAAAAAATGGTGTCGAAAAAATTTACCCCATTTTTGTGCGTGTATTTAAGCCTCACATTTGCGATATTGCGAGTTATTTTTGGCGATGGTGCCCCCCTTGAGCGATGGCGCCCACAACGCCAATTTGTCCGTACCACTTTTTTGGACGTGGCCCTGCCCCTGGTCAACTGCGCCGCGCCCCGGGACACGGGATAGGGAGCATTTATATATTTTCCATTGACTTGTAATGGGTACGTCACGAAATTGACCTGCCCTTTCGTCACTGATATTAACCCGCGCACTGCAGGGCATTTGCGCCGAACACGAACTGCAGGGGGGGGGTGATTTCCGCCCCCCCCTGAGATCTCGAAAACTACGCAACGTAGCGAGAAGCGGAAAACGGCATTTGATAGATTCATACATGTCCTATCGAAAGTATTTCTGTCTTTTTTTAAGTCAGGTCAAAATTGAGGTCACCAGAGGTCATCAAAGGTCAAATTTTCCAGTTTTTCCTGTTTTAGGACATCGCTCCAGAAATTCCCATATATCTCAGAAACAATGATAGTTAGAAACAAACGGAAAAAGCAAACGCCAGCCAGTGAAATTTTAATTGCTAAGGTGTCCTCAGATTTGATCTCAGGTCAATATTTGAGGCTCCAGAGGTCAAAAAGAAAAAAAATCCGTTTCTTTGCTAAATCGTTTTTTGCTATTAACTTTTTACTTAATAAAGATACCGAAAAACTGTTTACGCCATTGTGTGTATCTTCTCAAGGCGCTTAAAATGATATATATGGTGATCTTGTTAAGTCAACTTAACAATTTGACCTAAGGTCGAGGTCAAGTGGTGACCCAAGTAGGGCATGTTGCATATGGCAAGACGTGTCTCGACGAGACACGTCTTGCTGTCGAGACACGACATTGATGTCTGTTTTACTTCTTTATCTTCATTATGTCGGAGTTATTGACAAAAAAGTGATGGTGATCTCGCATGACCTCAAATGACCCAATAGGGGTCACTGAACAAAACTTACACTTGGATCATCAAGAATATCCTATAATAACATGATCCAGAAGTAATTGGACTAGTGCCATGCATATCCTTGAAATAGAAAGCATTTGTATATTTCCCCATTGACTTATTATGGGGAGGTTACGAAATTGACCTGAACTTAGGTCACCGATATCAAATTCCGAGTTATACGAATTGTAAGTACTGATGCCCTCATGACATCCTGTAAGTTTCAACCTGATCGGTGAAAAACTCTGGCTTTGGCACAACTGCAAACATTTTTGGTGGTGGGGTCACTTGACCTGGTCTGGCGACCTGACCTGAGATGACCCGAGCATATTTATTTTCTCAAAATGTGCGCAATTGATGTCCTAACAGGAGTATCAAAAACCCGGCGGCGCTGAGCGCCGCCATTTTTTCGCTATCTTTGAAAAACCTGAGAGGCGGGGGCGGAAATCAACCCCCCTGCAGTGCGCGGGTTAACATATCCGAGTTAAACGAATTGCCGATACATATGCTCTGATTAACTTCTGTGAGTTTCAAATCGTTCGATCAACCCCCGTAACTTTGGCAAAACAGCAACTATTTTTGGAGGTAAGATCACTCGACGTTACCCGATGACCTGACCTGAGATGACCCGAGGTAAACAATATATCATAGTTTTCAAGTTATTGAGAAAATCCGGGAGGGGACAGATTCTCCCCCCCCCCCCCCCCACCCCAGCGGGGCGCGAGTTACAGGTAATAGGTCACCTTGGAAGTTGTCTTGAAATTTAACTATACGGGGTATTTTGAGCTGAAAAAACGAATATGACATTAGTTTGGACGATAGATGGATATCCGTCGAAAAATGCGCATGTTTCCCTTTTCTCCGTCATTGCGATACAAAGAATCATGACCATGTATGACGTTATGCATATGGTAGCTTGGATATGGAAGCTATTGCACACAATAATGACGGACTTGAGGCATGCATACGCATTACGCAGGCTGCTTGTAACGTAAACAACAGTTGTGAAGTGGCAGAACCAGGGGTCCACTCCGCTCCTTCAACATTGGTACAAAGTGTGACAACCGCGAGAGCTTCTGCATCTTGGCGGTGTTTATCGGATCTGCTCATAAGCTATATTTGGCTATCAACTAGTATTGACCAATCAGTCTTGAGCATCTCGACGGTGATTGGTCAGTCGTGATGTGAAACCGGGAGAGAATCGTTTGTTTACATTTCAACGGGTTCGCCATGTTAGTTCGCTGGCAATGTACGGGCGTGTGTCCGTGGACATTTGTAAGCATTGACTGAATTTTATGAAGCATAAGAAAAGATTTAAAGGTGTATATGAAAGTTGAAATAATAATTGTATCGGTCAACATAATAATTGTATTATTTTCCCCAGAATATCTCATCAGCTTAAGATTTACTCCCAAATATGTGCGTTCTTTGCTGAGGACATGTGCGAAAATTGTCGACATAAGAGGCTGTATGTTAGCTATATTTGGGTAATTTTCAAGGATGTTAACTCGCGCACTGCAGGGGGGGTGATTTCCGCCCCCCCCTCAGGTTTTTCAAAGATAGCGAAAATACGGCGGCGCGCAGCGCCGCCGGGTTTTCGCACACCTGTCAGGACATAAATTGCGCACACTTTGAAAAAAAATATCCTAGAGTCATCTCAGGTTAGGTCACCAGACTAGGTCAAGTGACCCCACCTCCAAAAATGTTTGCAGTTGTGCCAAAGCCAGAGTTTTTCACCGATCAGTTTGAAACTTACAGGATGTCATGAGGGCATACGTACTTACAATTCCTGTATCTCGGAATTTTGATATCGGTGATCTAAGGTCAGGTCAATTTCGTAACCTCCCCATAATAAGTCAATGGGGAAATATACAAATGCTAAGGATATGCATGATATTAGTCCAATTACTTCTGCATCATGTCATTATAGGATATTCTTGATTATCCAAGTGTAAGTTTTGTTCAGTGACCCCTATTGGGTCATTTAAGGTCATGCGAGGTCACCATCACTTTTTTTTGTCAATAACTCCCGACATAATTAAGATAGAGAAGTAAAACAGGCATCATTGTGTTTGTCTCGTCAAGACACGTCTTCATATATGTAACATGCCCTACTTGGGTCAACACTTGACCTTGACCTGAGGCCAATTTTTTTTAAGTTAACTTGACAAGGTCACCAAGTATATCATTCAAAGCGCCTTGACAAGATAAACATAATGACGTAAACAGTTTCTCGTTATCTTTATTACATACAAAGTTAGTAGCGAAAAACTATTTAGCAAAAAAACGTCATTTGTTTCCTTTTTTCCTCTGGAGCCTCAAATGTTGACCTGAGAGCAAATTTGAGGACATTTTTGCGATTGTAAATTTCACTGGCTGGCGTTTTCTTTTTTCCGTTTCTTTCTAACTAGCATAGTTTCTGAGATATATGGGAATTTCTGGAGCGATGTCCTAAAACAGGAAAAAAAGGAAAATTTGACCTTTGATGACCTCTGGTGACCTCAATTTTGGCCTGACCTAAAACAATACTGAATACTTTCGATAGAACATGTATCAAGCTATCAAATGCCGTTTCCTGCTTATCGCTACGTAGCGTAGTTTTTTAGATCTCAGGGGGGGGGGGGGGGGGCGGAAATCAACCCCCCTGCAGTTCGTGTTCGGCGCAAAGCCCCTGCAGTGCGCGGGTTAGGCCCTAGATTGTGTCACCTTATACGGATACGGGAACGGGATACGGGATACGGGAACGGGATACGGACGGGATACGGGACGGGATACGGGAACGGGATACGGGAACGGGATACGGGAACGGGATACGGGAACGGGATACGGGGAACGGGATACGGGAACGGGATACGGGAACGGGATACGGGAACGGGATACGGGACGGGAATGGAACGGGACGGGAACGGGACGGGAACGGGACGGGAACGGGACGGAACGGGACGGGAACGGGACGGGAACGGGACGGGAACGGGACGGGAACGGGACGGGAACGGGACGGGAACGGGACGGGAACGGGACGGGAACGGGATACGGGATACGGGATACGGGATACGGGAACGGGATACGGGAACGGGATACGGGAACGGGATACGGGAACGGATACGGGAACGGGATACGGGAACGGGATACGGGAACGGGATACGGGAACGGAATACAGGAACGGGATACGCGAAAGTGATACGGGAAAGTGATACGGGAAAGTGATACGGGAAAGTGATACGGGAACGGGATACGGGAACGGGATACGGGGACAGGATACGGGGACAGGATATGGGAACATGATACGGGAACAGGGTACGGGAACAGGGTACGGGAACAGGATACGGGAACAGGATACGGGAACAGGATACAGGAACAGGATAAAGGAACAGGATAAAGGAACAGAGAACAGGATACGGGGCATGAGAGAGAGGAACGGAATACTAGAACGGGATCTGGGAGTGGGATACGGGAACGGAACATGATAAAGCGATACAGGAAGCATTACGGGATTACGGATACATAATACGGGAGAGGGGAACGGGAAATAGGAACGGGACATGGGAACGAAACACGGGAAACGGAAACGAGACACGTGGACGGGTACACGGCCATGGGATACGGACATGGGAGTGGGACACGGGACCGGGTACACGGGCATGGGACACGGGGACACGGGAGCGGGTACACGGGCATGTGTCACGGGACACGGGGCCACGAGAACGGGTACACGGGCATGGGACACGGGGATACGGGAACAGGTACACGGGCATGGGACACGGGAACGGAAACACGGGCATGGGAGTGGTCGTCACGGGCAAGGGCGTCACAATAGGGGGGGGGGGAGGGGGGGGGGGGGGGGGCACCGCCCCCCTCCCCGGTCGTCAGACTGGGAGAGATTGTCCCCCACTTTTGGAGACATAAATCCATACTTAGTTCGGAAATATTGCAGGTCTCAATATCATAAAAAGCATTAGGAAAAAATATCATGGCAATGGAAGAATTGAAGGGGATTAGGACAATATTTGTACTCTCTTGTTGACAGGAATTTAAA
>JAXIVJ010017254.1:0-26617 GCA_036785665.1 Chirona hameri
CGCCCCCCCCCCCCCCCCAGCGGCAAATGGGCAGGCAAATGCATATCCCCAACCGTTCCGGGAGGTTGTGATTTTTGTTCCGGGAAAGCGAGATTTAACCCCCTACCCCGTTCAACGAAACTTTCGTGATGAAGACCCGACGCCCCTCCCCCCCCCCCCCCCCCCCCCCGCTCAAAGACTTTTCCCGCTGACGATCCGACCCCCCCCCCCCCCCCTCCGCTCAACGACTCTGCGCTGACGACCCGACACCCCCCCCCCCGTCAACAACTTTTCGCTGACGGAACGGAGCGAAATTCACCCCCCCCCCCAAACTCGAAACCTAGATCCGCCACTGCTGATGTGCGGTACAACTGTCGAAAGTTGACGAAATGAGGTCAATGACAACACTCAGTAGTGGTGACTGGTGAACCGATACGATATTTTCGTGGGAAGTATGTGTGATCAGTTGGCGCGACACATGGCTGATTTTTACCACATGCAGCATCGCAACAAATGTGGAGACGGTCTCGTGCATGATTTGGGAGGACATAATTCCAACGGATCCAGGGCCTGGTATCAACCAGTTGCTGCATACCTGTCTGGAAGCTGTGCACACTGCACAGACTTTCTGGAGTTTGGTCAAAATGAGAGAAGCACGGGGAACAGATCGCGTAAAGCAAACTTCAAACGTCGTAATAACTAGTTTTACGGGAGATCTGCTACCCATTGTCTTTGCCCTTTGGTGGGCTTGGATACTCAAAATCATCGGTCCCTAGGTATATCCCTAGTATTGACGATGAAACGTAACATGTGCGAAATAGCGAAGCATTTAATTTAATCAGTTAAGTTAAGCGTTACAATATGATTTGGCTACGCCCACATATGTTTGAGATGCTGATGCGCAAATTGTAGTTTAGATAGAAGCCGCGTTTACACGTGACTTTATATTCTATAGGCATGAATTATTTATCTCTTCGGAAATTGAGGCAATTTTAGAAATTGGGACAAATTATGGCACTTCCTATAGACTTTATTCATGTTCTCTACAGGTTTTGTCCTCTACAGGTTTAAAATTCCCAGCCTTTGGACGTCAAAGTCCTGTATAAACTACGCTAGGCTACGTTCGCGAACGGAATAGGAATTAACCCTGCAGGCGATAGGGGGGGGGGCATTTTTTTGTCCCCCCCCCCTAGTTTTTCCCCGCCATAATCAGAAAACGCATAGAGATATGGACTTGAAACTTCAGCAACTTGAAATGAATGGCTAAGCCACGTTTTGGCAAAAAAAAATTGGGTCCCGGCCAGGTCAGGTCAGGTGAAATGACATGACCATCTAGGTAGCACCACCGGCACAATGGTTAATCGAGCGACATGAAATTCAGTGCACGTCATGAGGTCATTAGAGACTACAATATCTCGGATTTTCTATATCGGTGACCAAGGTCAAGTTATAAAATCGTGACCTTTTCAGTGTAACCCTAGGGGGAAAACGCATAATTCTCAGTTGTAAAGGGATAAATTTAGTTCATGTTTGCTCTAGCCACTAGTTTTGGTCAGAGACTAGACCTAACCGGCCCCATATCACGCCTCTGCCAGCACCGGGGTCTTGATCGGGCCCCTTCAAGGAACGGGCCCCTACCAGTAACTGGCCCGTATAAAAAAAATGCAAGGAGCGGGCCCTGTTGTGATCGGGCCCTCGTCCTGACCGGGCCCCATATCACGCCTTTGCCAGCACCTGGCCCCTGCCTCGATCGGACCTGACCAAGACCGGACCCCTACCAAAAACGGGCCCGTATTAAGAATATGCAAGGACCGGGCCCTGTTGTGACCGGGCCTTCATTTTGACCGGGCCCCATATCACGTCTTTGCCAGCACCGGGCCCCTGCCTCGATCGGACCTGATCAAGACCGGGTCCCTACCAGGAACGGGCTCGTGTCACCAGAACGTGACCGTATCAAGAATTTACAAGGACCGGGCCCTGTTGTGACGGCCGACGGGGCCCTCGTCCTGACCGGGCCCCATTTCACGCCTTTGCTAGCACCGGACCCCTGCCTCCATCGGGCCTGACCAAACCGGGCCCCTACCAGGAACGGGCCCGTATCAATAATCTGCAAAGACCGGACCCTGTTGTGACCGGGCTCTCGTCCTGACCGGGCCCCATATCACGCCATTGCTAGCACCGGGCCCCTGCCTCGATCGGGCCTGACCAAGACAGGCCCCTACAAGGAACGGGCCCCTATTAATAATTTGCAAGGACCGGACCCTGTTGTGACCGGGCCCTCGACCTGACCGGGCCCCATATGACGCATCTGCCAGCACCGAGCCCTGTCTTGATCGGGTCCCTACCAGGAACGGGCCACTATCAGGAAGGGGCTCGTATCAAATAATTTGCAAGGAGAAGGCCCTGTTGTGTCCGGGCCCTCGTCCTGACCGGGCCCCATATCACGCCTTTCCCAGCACCGGGCCCCTGCCTCGATCGGACCTGACCAAGACCGGGCCCCTACCAGAAAGGGGCCCGTATCAAGAATATGCAAGGACCGGGCCCTCGTCCTGACCGGGCTCCATGCCACGCCTTTCCCAGCACCGGGCTTGCCTTGATCAGGCCTTACCAAGACCGGGCCCCTGCCAGAATACGGGTCCTTTTGATGCGGGCCCCCTCATAAATTTCGGGGGGATCAGCTGGCCCCTTTGACCCCCCCCCCCCTGCGTGCGCCACTGAGCTATTGCGAAAATACGTCAGGGCACGGGTGGAGTTTCCTATTCAAATGGTGGGGCCACTGCCCCACCAACTTTGTGTTATGCCCCACCAACTTTTGTCAGATTTGAAGGGTTTCCTGGCATTGAAATGGCCATTTTTCACCTCAACCATTGACAACAACCAGACAATATTGCATTTTGCCCACCAACTTTTTCTGGAAAGCTCCACTCATGCGTCAGGGGAGATATATGCCCCCCCCCCCCCCCCCCCCCCCAGTCATTGTCAGGTTAACATTGCCGTTTTACTAAGTAAGGGTTCCAAGCCTCGGGCCTTCTGGACTGGAGGATGCAGACCGGACTAAAACGTTGGCTTGAGGGGCCGTCCCACAGAAGTCCAAAACTCATGAAATTTCTCTGTTTTTGCAATGAATAAAAATCTCTGATGAAAAAAATGAATTGAATAAAAAATCTCTCCTTTGTACAAGTTGCCTAGAATTTCTTTAAAATGTGTAAAGCCATGACGCTCCCCTTAGATCCGTCCCTGTTCGCCCCCCCCCCCCAATCGTTTTCAAAAATCGACACCGCTGGTCAATACCTATATTTGTGAGGAAAAGAAGTAATCTGTTCTGTATGATCGTTTTGTTTAGATTATGAAATTGCAGGTTCTGAGTCTTCGGCTTGACCTCGATAAACATTCCTATGAGCAGTTAGATGGATGAGTAAGCACCAACACAAATATTTAACCTCATGAAGTACTAAAAAACACCAGTCCACCCATGCCTACACGAGCGAACGTCACATCCCACGGCATCCGGTGTGGAAACCTGAACTATTAGTACACATTATCTCACTAGATGGCACACCAGTATCCATTTCTCGTCCATCACACCGCCACTCTTATCGACCCACGAACATCATCGTAAGCTTCAGTACCGTATTTCCTCCCTAGCTGGTAGGGTCGGCACGGCCACCGTAAGCTTCAGTGCCGTCTTTCCTCCCTAGATGGCAGGCACGGCGCGGCCGCCGCCCGTGAAAGTGCCGGCCGGCGCCGCCTGGCAACCGACGTCAGATCAGACAGTGACTCGAGGAATGTGGCGGCCGCGTGACGTCACCGATCGGCGCCGGAATGCGCGCCGCGACGCGGCGCGACTCCTCATTCATGGAGCCGGCGGAGTCAGCCGCCGCGGCCTCCAGGCAAGCCGACCGGTTGTCGCCGCGCCGCGTTTTTTCCTCATGAAGACTGAGTCTCGGACGGATACCGTGTGACGCGGCCGCTGCTTTTTTGCCGCGCTTTCCGGGCGGGACGGGATGGAGGCGGTCTGTCTAGTGTCACACTGGAGCTGGGTCGCGGTTCCGGACAAATGGCGTCGCGAGCGGGTCAGCCGCGCCGAAGAAATTCAGACGCGGCAGAGGTTCCCGTGACGGCCGGGCGCAGTAGGCTCACGGCAGCTACGTCATGGCACGGCGACGGATTCCGCCCGAAAATGGCCTCCGGAGCCACGGCGTGGAGCAAAGCCGTGGTCTCATCAACTTTGATTAAATGGAGGTCGCCAGAGGGCAAAAGCAACACGAAGGAGTTAAATATCGCTTAGAAACATTGGATGAGGCATGCTGTTTCCTGTCATGCTAGTCCCGAACTCTGTCAAACAAGCAAAAACGGTCAGTATTTTGCTAAAAAAAATACTTACCAGTATTTCCTTCATTGAATATATCCGTATCCCGTTGAGATACAACTACATTTGTGATTTGATAGGTCACTGGTAGGCACCACTGGTAGGCACCAAGAAATGATGACGCTAAAATGATATATTTGTATCCAGTACACTGCCCCCGGCTAGTTTTATCATCTCTTATCCTTGTAATACATCCTCATACCAATGTAACAATGGCATAGTTGAAAGATGAAGACATACTGGGTCGGATAAAAACGATGATCGTCTTCCTGGGCAGATGAAGCATACACAACAATCGATTAACATATTTACTACCTGCTGTAAGCCGCTTACTGGTCTGCCGAAAAATAGCGGCGATGACACGCATCAGTGCCGTGCCTCCCCCGTCCCCGCCGCCGCCGCCCGTGGCCGGCACCGGCATTGTCAGTCACGGCCGGCGCCTCATCCATCGCTGGGTGGCGCGCGCGCGCGGCCGGCCGCCACCGGCCACACGTGCCCCACTCTGCAATGACTGAGCGCGTTTGGCATGCAGCGCCGGCCGGGGTACGCCACCGCGCAGATGGAGCGCTCCGAATTCACTCAGCGTCGACGGCATTCTGATGGCATTCTGATGGCGGATGAATACACATTACACACACCACCACTGCACCAGACACGCGCGAAATACACGTATTGCCGGCGTGGGCCGAGCACATTCGGTTTTTATTGGTCCTCTGGGTGAGATATTGGTCAAAAATATGTGAACAAAGTCATGGTAAAATGCACTTCATCCTTCGTGCGTACATGCAAACATCAGGGAAGGATGTTGATGAAGCGTCATTGATTAAACACTGCGTCTTCTCAATATTGCGTTTGGATGATTTTTTATCGCCTACCGCAGCCACCAAATGGCGTAAAAGTACCATAAATAATACTCAGAGTCACATTAGCTTATAGCCGAATACGCCATAACAATAAATACAGCATGACTGTCAAAAAATACGTGAGCGTTCGACGCATAAGCACCGACCATATCCCACAGATCTGCAAAAATGTGGAAGTTTTCCACTATAATTGCGGTGAGATCCCACGCACAGAACCACTGTCATTAACTATGTCCTGTCTATGTCCTGCCTATGTCCTGTCATTAACTATGTCCTGCCTATGTCCTGACTATGTCCTGTCTATGTCCTGCCTATGTCCTGCCAGTAACTATGTCCTGCCTATGTCCTGACTATGTCCTGTCTATGTCCTGCCAGTAACTATGTCCTGCCTATGTCCTGCCTATGTCCTGCCTATGTCCTGCCTATGTCCTGCCTATGTCCTGCCTATGTCCTGCCTATGTCCTGCCATTAACTATGTATGTCCTGCCTATATCCTGCCTATGTCCTGCCAGTAACTATGTCCTGCCTATGTCCTGCCTATGTCCTGCCTATGTCCTGCCATTAACTATGTCCTGCCTATGTCCTGCCTATGTCCTGCCTATGTCCTGCCATTAACTATGTCCTGCCTATGTCCTGCCTATGTCCTGCCAGTAACTATGTACTGCTTATGTCCTGCATATGTCCTGCCATTAACTATGTCCTGCATATGTCCTGCATATGTCCTGCCTATGTCCTGCCTATGTCCTGTATATGGTCTGCCTATGTCCTGTCATTAACTGTGTCCTGTCTATGTCCTGCCTATGTCCTGCCTATGTCCTGCCAGTAACTATGTCCTACCTATGTCCTGCCTATGCCCTGCCTATGTCCTGCCATTAACTATGTCCTGCATATGTCCTGCCTATGTCCTGCCTATGTCCTGTATATGGTCTGCCTATGTCCTGTCATTAACTGTGTCCTGTCTATGTCCTGCCTATGTCCTGCCTATGTCCTGCCTATGTCCTGCCATTAACTATATCCTGTCATGTCCTGCCTATGTCCTGACATTAACTATGTCCTGCCTATGTCCTGCCTATGTCCTGCCTATGTCCTGCCATTAACTATGTCCTGCCATTTCCTGCCTATGCCCTGCCATTAACTATGTCCTGCCTATGCCCTGCCTATGTCCTGCCATTAACTATGTCCTGCCTATGTCCTGCCTATGTCCTGTATATGGTCTGCCTATGTCCTGTCATTAACTGTGTCCTGTCTATGTCCTGCCTATGTCCTGCCTATGTCCTGCCAGTAACTATGTCCTACCTATGTCCTGCCTATGCCCTGCCTATGTCCTGCCATTAACTATGTCCTGCATATGTCCTGCCTATGTCCTGCCTATGTCCTGTATATGGTCTGCCTATGTCCTGTCATTAACTGTGTCCTGTCTATGTCCTGCCTATGTCCTGCCTATGTCCTGCCTATGTCCTGCCTATGTCCTGCCATTAACTATATCCTGCCATGTCCTGCCTATGTCCTGACATTAACTATGTCCTGCCTATGTCCTGCCTATGTCCTGCCTATGTCCTGCCATTAACTATGCCCTGCCATTTCCTGCCTATGCCCTGCCATTAACTATGTCCTGCCTATGCCCTGCCTATGTCCTGCCATTAACTATGTCCTGCCTATGTCCTGTATATGGCCTGCCTATGTCCTGTCATTAACTATATCCTGTCTATGTCCTGCCTATGTCCTGCCTATGTCCTTCCTATGTCCTGCCATTAACTATATCCTGCCATGTCCTGCCTATGCCCTGCCATTAACTATGTCCTGTATATGTCCTGTCTATGTCCTGACTATGTCCTGCCTATGTCCTGCCTATGTTCTGCCTATGTCCTGCCTATGTCCTGCCATTAACTGTATCCTACCATGTCCTGCCTATGTCCTGCCATTAACTATGTCCTGCCTATGCCCTGCCTATGTCCTGCCTATGTCCTGCCAGTAACTATGTCCTGGCTATGTCCTGCCTATGTCCTGCCTATGTCCTGCCATTAACTATGTCCTGACTATGTCCTGCCTATGTCCTGCCATTAACTATGTCCTGCCCATGTCCTGCCTATGTCCTGCCTATGTCCTGCCTATGTCCTGCCATTAACTATGTCCTGCCTATGTCCTGCCTATGTCCTGTCATTAAATATGTCCTGCCTATGTCCTGTCATTAACTATGTCCTGCCTATGTCCTGCCATTAACTATGTCCTGCCTATGTCCTGCCTATGTCATGTCATTAACTATGTCATGTCATTAACTATGTCCTGCCTATGTACTGCCTATGTCCTACCATTAACTATGTCCTGCCTATGTCCTGCCATTAACTATGTCCTGCCTATGTCCTGCCATTAACTATGTCCTGCCTATGTCCTGCCTATGTCATGCCATTAACTATGTCCTGCCTATGTCCTGCCATTAACTATGTCCTGCCTATGTCCTGCCTATGTCCTGCCATTAACTATGTCCTGCCTATGTCCTGCCTATGTCCTGCCTATGTCCTGCCATTAACTATGTCCTGCATATGTCCTGCCTATGTCCTGCCAGTAACTATGTACTGATTATGTCCTGCATATGTCCTGCCATTAACTATGTCCTGCATATGTCCTGCCTATGTCCTGCCATTAACTATGTATGTCCTGCCTATGTCCTGCCTATGTCCTGCCAGTAACTATGTCCTGCCTATGTCCTGCCTATGTCCTGCCTATGTCCTGCCATTAACTATGTCCTGCCTATGTCCTGCCTATGTCCTGCCTATGTCCTGCCTATGTCCTGTATATGGGCTGCCTATGTCCTGTCATTAACTATGTCCTGTCTATGTCCTGCCTATGTCCTGTCTATGTCCTGCCTATGTCCTGCCTATGTCCTGCCTATGTCCTGCCTATGTCCTGCCAGTAATGCAAGTACTCTCAAAGCAGAAAAATGCCGTAAAAAACGTTGTTTTGCTTTCCATTTCATATTACAGTGGCGGCGGCGGCAGCGGCGGATCCAGTGGGGGGAGGCAACGGGACTGGCAGCCCCCCCCCCCCCCCCTCTCCACTTAATGCAAATTGGCGACCCTGCGCCGAAAGCGCAGGGGCACTAGTTTTGCGCCGAAGGCGCAATCTGGGCGCCGCAGACGCCCCCAAACCCATGGAGGGCGCCCCAAACCCATGGAGGGCGTTCTCAATTCCCGGGAGCGCGCCCCGATCCCCAAAAAGCAGCCTGAACTTCAGAACTTCGGAAGGGCGCCCTCGGACGCGACTGGGCATGCACACATAATCTGAAGAGGGCGCCCCAAATCTGAGGAGGGCGCCCCCAAAACCATGGGGGCGCCCTCAAACCCATGGAGGGCGCCCCCATATCAAAGCACTGTCAAAATGGTTGGGTATGTTATAATAATAATGAGTTATTTTGTCGCGACACTGCAATTTTTCCAAGACAACCCTGCCGCACCTCATGACCATAGGCGTAGGAACAGGGGGGGGGGGCAGGGGGCGCCCCCACACACATTTTGGGTTTTAGCATTACGCCTATGCGCGTTGCAGGGAAAGAATCGATCAGAATTCCTCCTGCCCCCCCCCCCCCCCCCCCCCCCCAACTTGAACATAGTTCCTACGCCCCTGTTCATGACCATGGCCACTGGCGGATCCAGGGGGGGGGG
Source organism: Chirona hameri (assembly GCA_036785665.1). Taxonomy (NCBI): domain Eukaryota; kingdom Metazoa; phylum Arthropoda; class Thecostraca; order Balanomorpha; family Balanidae; genus Chirona; species Chirona hameri. Next base: position 8,871 of record JAXIVJ010017254.1, read on the forward strand.
GGGCAGTAGGGGAAATTCCACAGGAACATGGAGGGGGGGTGTCATTTAATACAAGTATGCCCCCCCCCCGCGCGCTCCTGCATTGGCTCTAAGAAGTGATAATTATCCCTCGCCCCGCTGGGGGAGCAAAATCTGTTTTATTCTGATTTTCAGATTCTGGTTTTATGAAATTAGATATCCTACCCACCACGCCGCATGAATACAAAATAAAACTGTCGGCGTTATAAATATTTCTACCATACAACTGTTCTGCAGCAACCCGCCCACTGTAAGCTACTTCGCCGTGCCGAACCTGCGTGGAGCTGCGATTTACCTTTGCAGTTGTGTGTAATCCTCCACACTGCTACACGTTTACAGTGCAGTCCACAGCGTGATCCGCCACGGACACGCCGGCAACACACAACAAAAAACAAGGTATTATCACCAGTACACGTGTAAAGTGAATGGTGTAGAAAGTGTCAAGGTATTATCACCAGTACACGTGTAAAGTGAATGTCGTAGAACGTGTCACGGTACTATCACCAGTACACGTGTAAAGTGAATGTCGTAGAACGTGTCACGGTACTATCACCAGTACACGTGTAAAGTGAATGGTGTAGAAAGTGTCACGGTACTATCACCAGTACACGTGTAAAGTGAATGGTGTAGAAAGTGTCACGGTACTATCACCAGTACACGTGTAAAGTGAATGGTGTAGAAAGTGTCACGGTACTATCACCAGTACACGTGTAAAGTGAATGTCGTAGAAAGTGTCACGGTACTATCACCAGTACACGTGTACAGTGAATGGTGTAGAAAGTGTCACGGTATTATCACCAGTACACGTGTAAAGTGAATGTCGTAGAAAGTGTCACGGTACTATCGCCAGTACACGTGTAAAGTGAATGGTGTAGAAAGTGTCACGGTACTATCACCAGTACACGTGTAAAGTGAATGGTGTAGAAAGTGTCACGGTATTATCACCAGTACACGTGTAAAGTGAATGTCGTAGAAAGTGTCACGGTACTATCACCAGTACACGTGTAAAGTGAATGTCGTAGAAAGTGTCACGGTACTATCACCAGTACACGTGTAAAGTGAATGGTGTAGAAAGTGTCACGGTACTATCACCAGTACACGTGTAAAGTGAATGGTGTAGAAAGTGTCACGGTATTATCACCAGTACACGTGTAAAGTGAATGTCGTAGAAAGTGTCACGGTACTATCACCAGTACACGTGTAAAGTGAATGGTGTAGAAAGTGTCACGGTATTATCTCCAGTACACGTGTAAAGTGAATGTCGTAGAAAGTGTCACGGTACTATCACCAGTACACGTGTAAAGTGAATGGTGTAGAAAGTGTCACGGTACTATCACCAGTACACGTGTAAAGTGAATGGTGTAGAAAGTGTCACGGTGTTATCACTAGCACATGTGTTAAGTGAATGTCGTAGAAAGTGCCCCAAAGTCCATAATGGAAACATGCGAAATGTTAACATAAATATAAAAATTACTTCGTGACTATTTCAAATACAATGTTGCATGACAAGTAAATGGTCTGAACAGAGAAATAACATTAGCGTGCGAAGTATAGTTCAGCTGTATTTAAATAATTTACTCAGAATTGTACCATTATGAACTGTCAATAATTACCAGTGATTTGAACGGTATGTTTCGTTTCTACAAAAAGTGCATAACGGATGCATAGTTTGGCTACCTATATGTTTTAATGTAATGAATTCAGGAAACCTTTGGGTGTAAATCATCATTTCGATAAAATGGATGACTAAGCATAAAACATTATTGTTTTCAGAAGTTAAGTTCAGAGTTTTTTTGTCCAGTAAAAAAACGCCTAAAATGTCAAGATAGCAGATCTGGCCTGTGACCTGAGATCTTTGAACCCTGTCGGACCGATCACCTTCATTATTACCGCCTGTTACATAGCATTAGCCTTGACAAGTGACAACAAAACAGATACTTATCACCGATAATAACAAATTGGACTCTTCCCTGCTGGAATCGATACCCTTTTTAGCCGCTCAATGGTCTACTGGTATAGGCGAGTGACGAGCCCGTACGTTCCATTGCCGGGCAGTCAGTAGTCCCGCCAGACCCGGGCAGTGGTCCCGAGCAGTCAGTGGTCCCACCAGACCCGGGTAGTGATCCCGGGCAGTCAGTGGTCCCGACAGACCCGGGCAGTCGTACCGGGCAGTCAGTGGTCCCGCCAGACCCGGGTAGTGGTCCCGAGCAGTCAGTGGTCTCACCCGGGCAGTGGTCCCGGGCAGACAGTGGTCCCGCCAGACCCGGGTAGTGGTCCCGAGCAGTCAGTGGTCTCACCCGGGCAGTGGTCCCGGGCAGTCAGTGGTCCCGCCAGACCCGGGTAGTGGTCCCGGGCAGTCAGTGGTCCCGCCAGACCCGGGCAGTGGTCCCGGCCAGTCAGTGGTCCCGCCAGACCTGGTCCGTCTCTGGGCCGACCATAAAGACGTCGGCCGCGCATTAAACTTCGCCGGCCCTCCAAACAGGAAGCGGCCGTCTGCCGGCCGGCGCCGCCCCTCAGCGCGCTCCGCCGCCCGCGTCGCGGCCGTCGGGCGCACATCGATCGTGGCCGCATGTTTGCGCTCTCGGCTGGCCTTGCTTCCAGCCGTTGAACCGGGCGCCCGTCCCCTCGTCCAGCCGAGCCGTTTTATCGAGAAAAACCGAGCCAAACACAGCCGGCTCGACTGGCTAAGGTCGGTCGCCGCAGGCGACGCCCGCCGCGCTGTCAGATCTGCGCCGACGCTCCATCTGGCAGCCCGCGGAGACGCGGCTACCATATTGTTTTCTGCGCTGTCGGTTGCCGCCGAGGCCGACGTAATAAATCGAGCGCTCGACTGCGCGAGAGAGTGTGACCCGCACAAACAACAAAGGTCGGCCAAGATGGAGCCGGAGCTGGCACGAGTGTCTCGCAAATCGCCACGCCGACGAGATGAGTGGAAGGAGTCGAGATGGAGACGGCGAAATCTCTCCAACGAAGATCGCCGGGTACATAGAGCATTTTCTCGGCCCGAATCAAGCTGTCCGTTCCTCAATCCACCGAGGCTGCTTTGAATCGATGCAGGCAGAGGCTTGTGTGTTGTTTGCTGTTCAAAACATATTCCTGGTTGTCTACAAATGTTTTCTATCAAAGTTACGACGCCACCTCAAAGACGAAATGACCAAATAAGCGGGAGCAAAAACAAGACGCTTCGAAATTGAAGTAACTCGATATAAGTAGGATGTTATTGCTCTTTTGTTAATGCACGCACTGTGTACCATGGCACTATGGTGGTACAATGTTTTATTACGAGCGAGCGCGAAGCGCTCTCTCGTCCTTCCGTGGTATATGGAAAAAACCTTAATACCAGTAAGGCGCCGTAGTTGGCGATGAACGAGCGAGCGCGAAGGAAATGTATGGGGAATTTCAACTCGATCGGGCAAGTAGTTTCTGAGATACAAAAAAAGGTGCGAACGTGCGTACGTGCAGAGGCGCCCACCTTTGACTCGTGGGAAAGTGGGGCTGAGAGGTCCCTACTCCCTAACCACACACCAACTTTGAACACAATGGGCTCAGCCGTTCCGGAGATATAGAATAAGGGTGTGCACGTGCGCACGTGCAGAGGCACCCCACCCATGACTTGTGGGAAGGCGGCGGCTGAGAGGTACCTAACCATGCACCAAAATCGAACACAATCGGCTCAGCCGTTCCTGAGATGCAGAATAGGGATGTGCACGTGCGCACGTGCAGAGGCACCCCACTCCTGACTTGTGGGAAACTGGCGGATGAAGGGCCCCTACCCACACCAAATTTGAACACAATCGGCTCAGCCGTTCCTGAGATATAGAATAGGGGTGTGCACGTGCGCACGTGCAGCGGCACCGCATCCCTGAGTTGTGTGAAAGTGGCGACTGAGGGGTCCCTAACCACACACGAAATTTGCACATAATCTGCCCAGCCGTTGCGGAGTTATTGCGAGAAAACACTTCTCAACACCCCTCACACGGCACGCGCCACGTGCAGTGGTAGTCACCCATATGAGTCTGCACTGATCTCAAACAGGGATGGTTGGATGGGGCTGCTCAGCAAAGAAGTCCGCTTGTCAATCGGACTTGCGGTTGCAGTGATATGAGCTTCTCAAAAGCGTCGCCACGGGTCGGGCCGGGCCGGGCCGGGCCGGCCGCTCATAATCATATTTGTTCCATACACCACGGAAGAACGAGCGCGAGCGCTCGCTCGTAATGAGCCGCCCGGCCCGGCCCGTGGCGACGCTTTTGAAAAGCTAATATCTCTGCAACCGCACGTCCTATTGACAAGCGGGTTTCTTTGCTGAGTAGCCCCATCCAACCTCACCTGTTTGAGACCGGTGACGGCTCATGAGGGTGACTACCAATGCGTGTGAGGGGTGTTGAAAAATATTTTCTTGCAAAAACTCCGCAACGGCTGGGCCGATTGTGTTCAAATTTGGTGTGTGGTTACGGACCTCTCAGCCGCCTCTTTCCAACAAGTAAGGGGTGGGGTGCCTCTGCACGTGCGCACGTGCACACACCTATTCTGCATCTCAGGAACGGCTGAGCCGATTGTGTTCAAATTTTGTGTGTGGTTACTGTAGGGTGTGTATCGTGGGTGTGTCAAGGCACGATACCAGGCCTAGGGCCTGGGGTGAAATCTTATATTTATATTGGAATGCAATTTTTCGTGGTGCATCATGCTAAAATGTTGATTTATAGATAAATCAGTGTTTAAATGTCGGTATTTGGTGAGCGCCAGCGAGTTTTCTCGGGGGTCCAAAAATGGTATCTTCGATCACTGCGCCATCTACATTTTGCAGTCGCAGACACTAGCGCCATCTATTTTCGAAACTATTTTTAGGCTAAAACTTGAAAACCGCTAGGTGGGCGAGGCTGAAAATGTGACAGCGTAAATTTATGGCCCAGATTACTCCTAAAACATAGCTTCATCGAAATATGAGATGCAGGGTGTTATTTCGTGATTTTGTTGCAATAAACCCTGGAATGGAATGGCTGGTGGAGGGACCTGGCAGCGGCCGCCAGGGTCGCTGACGCATGTTATCGCTCCGCACGTCTTCTAGTCTGGGCGAGATGGTGCCCAGCAGGCGTAGCCGGACACACATTAGACCCGGACACCTCAGCAGGATGTTCTCAGAGGTGTCGGTCTTCTCCCTGCAGATGAAGCACCAGTCCATCGTGCAGCCGAGCGAATGGCACTGCGGGTACTGCCGGGAAGGGTTTTGGCCGATCCGATGTAAGTAGTGGTCCGACCCGGAACAGTGGCCCGGACGAAGCTGGTGGACGTCGGCAGCCGCGGCCCGGTTCAGGCCGGTCACCGGTGGCGGGACGTGCGAACTCGTCAAGGCACGATACCAGGCCTAGGGCCAACTTGCGTTGACGCTCGGCCGCGCGGCTCTGGCCGCTGTTCGGTGTACCGTCCTGGTGTCCGTGGCCTCATCCTCCTGTGGTGGCGCCGATGCCTCCTCGGCCAGCGCATTGGTCCTCTCATTGCTAGCGAGCTTACGGTGAGACGGTACCCAATGGAGGTAAACCCGGCAGACAGGCTCTTGTGCCACGGCCAGCAGGGCGCGCCAGATAACGGTTCTCAGCGGCGAGCTCTGAGCGGGCGGCCCAGGTCTTAGGTCTCATGGCCGCCAGCGCCGACTGGCTGATCGTGCAAAGGACCGCCTGGTCGTCCGGGTCCCGGTCCAGACGTTCCACCAGCCACTCGAGGGCCGCACTTATCGCGACCATTTCGCCAGGAAACTGGAACAGAGGCGACTGCGGAGGCGACCACGGCGGAGGCGGTGGTTCGTCGGGTGGCGGGAGTGATAACTCGCAGGGTGACGGAGGCGATAGCTGCTGTGGCGGATTTGGAGGTGTGCCGGCACCATCGTTCGACCGGCGCGGTGGTGCAAAGGAACGGGTACTGGGCCCTTCCCGAACAGCTGCTGCTCGCCATGGTCGCTGACGACAACCAGGAGATCCGGGAGAAGGCGGTCTGTCTCATCCGTGCTGCGCGGCTACAGTAGACGCAAGACGTCAGGAGCTTCAACCTTCCTGACGTCAACTTCGGAGCTGAAGGGTACGCCGACCTCATCGACTGGAGCTCAGCGGAGGTGACGCAGTCATCGCTCCTGCGAGATCTCGGCGACAAAGACCTGCAGGACATCCTGAAAGCCCCAGCTGCTGTCCCGCCGTACCTGGTACACACCCAGGATGTGGAGAGGACCGTCAGGATGGTGACGGAAGACTGTTCTTCGGTGCTGGGCGAGGAATCGAGGCACGGCCTCATCACGGCGAGGCTGAAGCACCGACGCATCCTCCCGACCATCAACTCGAAGCAGGACCTGCGCCCTTCATATGCAATGCATGGTACCGATTATTGACTCAGTTGTACATTACAATACATTTATCTAACAAAAACAAATTGCTATGTATTTACGACTGCATAAACTGTTTTTCTCAGTCGCCATGAAACAAAAATATATTTTCCAACGGCGTGAAGACGCAGTCCTATCTCGCCACCCATGCCGTTGTTAGTCTAACCGAATCAATATATTGGTAATTAGAGACGCAAACTTCAGGACCACGGAGCCGGCGCTGGGCCCAAATTCAGGCCCGGCGTGCCTGAAGCTGTGTCTGAACTCAGGCTTGCCGGTCTCATGCCGGGCTCAGCACAAGTTTTCAATTACAAAAAAAAAATATAGAAATAAATATTGGCAGAAGTCAGAACATACATGCTTAAAGATCATGATAAATTGAGAAAACAAAATATACAACAGTAAAACACCAGCATAACACATAACAATGTCCCAGTTTACAAATTAAAAGTGATAACTAGTACGACCTAGCAAGGAGTGGACACACCAGTGAAACTTAATAAATCAAACTACAGGGTCAATTCATGATCAATTCATCAGCTCAGTCACTGCAGCAGTGTGAGTCGAGTGCAGTCAAACAGAAACAACTACCCCAAATCATATTCCACTGTCATCACTAGTAACTAGGTGGGGTGGCATACAATATTATATTTAGTAATCCCATTGCCCCAGGTCACCCCAAATTATTTTGTATAACAAATAAGTACCTATGGAACAAAACCACCCACGTATATGATAATAATTATTGTTAATACTATTGTAAATACATATTACTGAGAATATTTATTGATACATATTTACTATTTAGTTCCACATGAGAAAGGACATATTCAAGTCATATCATTTGTAGTTTTGGTAGTGAACAAATATTGTATTTTATGCAATTACAATTATAAAGGTGGAAAGACTGCAAAACGCAAACAAAAACATTTTGCAAAGAAATCTTAAGTGGCCAAGACCTATCCCAGAATGCAAACCTGTCTAGTTCCACTTCAACTTCTTATCACAATAGCTCCATAATGTATATATGACCTTGCATAATTACACGTGACACACTCCCCGACAACACATTCAAACCAAATTTCCAAACAATGTGTTTTGATGAATCACATTTGCGACGAATTCGCCAGGACTGGACCGTAAAAGAATCACGTGTGTCAATGAAGCAGCAGATCGATATTCGCGAAGTGTCACTGACAGATATTCACAACTTCACACCTCAGAATCGCGACGCCTCAGAATTGTGTGAAGGCAAGTTCATGTTCGTATTCGAAAATAAGCTGTAGTATCAAATCTTAACCCTTGGTGTCAGTTGAAGTTTAAATATTTTTTTAAGAAGTCCATCTGCCGAATCCGCATTATGGTGATAAAGTTAGTCATTTCGGTGACGGGATTAATTGTCTGCGCCGTTTTGAGCTCAACGCTTCACAATTGTCAAATACTTCAGCCGCCATTACGCACAGCAATGAAGTTGACGTCCGTCAAGCTGGCAGCAGATTCATATTCGCGAATCTGCTGCTGCCAGACAGACATTCGCCGGGCTCGAATATACTGCTACTGGCAGCAGATTCGGCGAATGTCTGGCAGCTGGCAGCATATTCGTGAACATTTTCCGCGGCCTTTTTGGCGCGAGCAGCAGATTCAGATATTCGCCGGGCTCGAATATAATGCTACTAGCAGCAGATTCGGCGAATGTCTGTCAGCTGGCAGCATATTCGTGAACAACTTCCGCGGCATTTTTCGCGGATCATCTGAACGCCAGCAGCAGATTCGCAACGTGATGTGTTTGATTTGAGTTGTTCGGTGAAAGATGGGTATCTTCTAGGTAAGTAGGAGGAGGTTAGAGGTGCTACTCACTGACTGCTTCAAGTCAGTAATACGTTGATCAATACCTACTTACCTAGAAGGTACCCATCTCTCACCGAACAACTCAACTCAAACACATCACGTTGCGAATCTGCTGCTGGCGTTCAGATGATCCGCGAAAAATGCCGCGGAAGTTGTTCACGAATATGCTGCCAGCTGACAGCCATTCGCCGAATCTGCTGCTGGTAGCAGTATATTCGAGCCCGGCGAATATCTGAATCTGCTTCTCGCGTCTAAGATGCGCCAAGAAGGCCGCGGAAGTTGTTCACGAATATGCTGCCAGCTGACAGACATTCGCCGAATCTGCTGCCAGTGGCAGTGTATTCGAGCCCGGCGAATGTCTGTCTGGCAACAGCAGATTCGCGAATATGAATCTGCTGCTAGCTTGAAGGACGTGTGAAGTTGTACCAAGGCAGTTGTACGGCCTTGGCCTTGGCAGTGAAGTAGCTCAAGCTTTGTTTATCTGTGCCCACTGCCCAAGGCTGTATAAATATGTGACAAGGCCGTATAAGAGTGGCTCTGTGTGTGACTGGCTTGGATGTTAGTTATAGATATCTTGGCTTGGATAGTGAGAAAACCGAGGATACTCTGTAATTTAAAACAGGTTGATTATTTTACTTTTATCATTCAAGATATGATTGTCACTCCCAATGTTTTTAGTACGTTTGTCATACTTAAATGTCCAGGAAAACTTGCCTTTTCCCCATTATCCTGTGAAGTATATTTAGTATTTACTAGTCCATGTCAACATTGATCAAATAAGTAAGTAGGTTGTAGTACCTCTAACCTCAACATTGTTTGTAGAAGCTATTACAATTACAACCCAAACATTGCATTGTGTGATGTTGAGTGATGAATGCATACGTATTACATACTTTTAAGCTGCTCGTTTGGACTTGCATGATCTATATATCTATCATGCGTCTTATTTTTGTTTTTTATTTTTGCAAACCACCAAAGATGAAAGAAGTCTACTCACCTTGACTTGTTTGACTTTCCTGTTAGTCTGTTGTTGATTATTTATCTCAAGCTCTGACTTGTGTGGGATTTCTTTACTCCATGGTCCATATATATCCATTATCCATTGGTGTTTCAATGTGGTGTGTGTTAAAATGGTGCAAAATGCACATTGCAAACTATAAATATTCCTGCTAAAAGATTTTAAGTGTAGAATGAAGTATACACCCAGATTCCTAGCTGCCGCGTGCCGGGCCTGGCGGGTGCTGCCACATGTGGCCGGCCTTGATGCCGGTCCCAACTCATGTATGAGCGGTGGCGGTGCGGGGCCGGTTCCTGTTTTTTGGGAAATTTTTGCATCTCTATTGGTAATGTTCTAGCTCCTTTCTTTAAATAATATACTGTTTCTCCTATGAAGAAGCTATTAGCTAACCTCGTAAAACTTTTCCACAGAACCTCTCATATCCTACCATAGGCGTACCCAAGGGCAAACGGGGCAATAGCCTCCTCCTGAAGGTCCGTACGTGCCCCCATTAGCCGTAAGTGCCACTTTGGAAATAGGGCTCGAAAAAAATGAATGATTTTTTTTTTTAAAGGGAAAATATTGAAAATATGCCCCTCTAAAAATATAATGGGCCAAATCCGGTGAGTTTTTTTGTGGGGGTATCTTATGCCCCCTGATAAAAAATGCCCCCTCCTGGAGTGAATCCTGGGTACGCCACTGTATCCTACGTCGATTGGGGTGACTGCAGCCTGTCGACCATTTCAAGTGGGGATGACCCGGCTGTCCTGCTCCATCGCCACAACCTATCACCGCCTGTCTTCAGTCTGCCGAATGCCGAGCTCAGCTAGACCGGCGGCCGGTGTTCCGTGCGTATGAGGTGGAGATACGTGTTTTTCCCTTTGTACATCTGATTGGGAAATAGAGTGAACTAGTGCTAACCCGTCCGCTCCGCTGGACGAGTAGCTGCATCTCCGGGATGGAGGTATCCGCACCAATTCAGCACGTTAATTAACTGGATTGGAACTGGAACTGACATAATTACCTATTACCCGTTGATGGATCACCGCCCCACCAACTCCGGTGCGTCGGCATAGCTCTGGCATCCCCATGGCATGCCTGCTCTGGCATCTCCGGGATGGAGGTATCCGCACCAATTCAGCACGTTAATTAACTGGGACTTTTAAACTGAATAAACTGAGCGGTGCCGGATGGACAGACAGACAGATAGACAGACGCTTATCAAATAGTAATATATACTAGCGTCTTGTGCTCGCTCCGCGTCGCAATCCCATATATTCGCAATCCCGATAGATTGCATCCAGATAGATGGATGGATATTTGATTGATAGATGGATAACTTGTTTTACTTTTTTTACTTGTTGGTCGGACTTGTCGGACTTGTCGGACTTGTCGGACTTGTCGGACTTGTCGGACTTGTCGGACTTGTCGGACTTGTCGGACTTGTCGGACTTGTCGGACTTGTCGGACTTGTCGGACTTGTCGGACTTGTCGGACTTGTCGGACTTGTCGGACTTGTCGGACTTGTCGGACTTGTCGGACTTGTCGGACTTGTCGGACTTGTCGGACTTGACGGACTTGTCGGACTTGTCGGACTTGTCGGACTTGTCGGACTTGTCGGACTTGTCGGACTTGTCGGACTTGTCGGACTTGTCGGACTTGTCGGACTTGTCGGACTTGTCGGACTTGTCGGACTTGTCGGACTTGTCGGACTTGTCGGACTTGTCGGACTTGTCGGACTTGTCGGACTTGTCGGACTTGTCGGACTTGTCGGACTTGTCGGACTTGTCGGACTTGTCGGACTTGTCGGACTTGTCGGACTTGTCGGACTTGTCGGACTTGTCGGACTTGTCGGACTTGTCGGACTTGTCGGACTTGTCGGACTTGTCGGACTTGTCGGACTTGTCGGACTTGTCGGACTTGTCGGACTTGTCGGACTTGTCGGAATTGTGGACTGGACTTGTCGGACTTTTTGGACTTGTTGGACTTGTTGGACTTGTTGGACTTGTCGGGCTTGTCGGGCTTGTCGGGCTTGTCGGGCTGGTCGGACTTGTTAGACTTGCATCTCCAGCTCCAACCAACACATCTCCGACATAGCTATTGAACGCACTTGTAATTTAACGAATTTCTCCGGAATGGAGGTTCCCTATGCACAGTAGCGTACCCAGGATTCACTCCAGGAGGGGGATTTTTTTTTGCTCTGGGGAGCATAAAGTACCCTTACCAAAAAAACTCACCGGATTTGGCCCACTATATTTTAAAAAGGGCATATTTTAACATTTTTCTCTTTAAAAAAAAAATCATTCATTTTTTCCATCATAGGGGCACGTACAGACCTTCAGGGGGCAGGGGCAATTACTCCGTTTGCCCCCCCCCCCCCCCCTTGTGTACGCCTATGCCTATGCATAAAGGCACGTGAGATACACACAGATTGTTGGCTGTGTTTTCCCAGCTCGGAACTACAGACGCGGCTCAAATATTAATATTTCTCGGCATTCTCCTGGACGGAGGTTCCATGTTCACAAAGGCACGTGAATTCAACCGCGGACAGACACGAAAACCTTCCTGTGTTTCGTGTGCAAAATGGACACTACTCAAATAGATATATAGGAGGCTCTAGCGCCTTGTGCTCGCTCCGCGTCGCAATCCCATAGATTCGCAATCCCGATAGATGGATGGAGATTTGTATTTTTTTACTTCGGGGATTGGCGGGCTTGCGGGGCTTGGGGGACTTGCGAGGCTTGCGGGACTTGCTGGACTTGTGGGACTTGCGGGATTTGCGAGGCTTGCGGGGCTCGACTCCTTCGACTTTTTTGCCTTTTTTGACTTTTTTGACTTTTTTGACTTTTTTTACTTTTTTGATTTTTTTTTACTTTTTTGACTTTTTTGACTTTTTTTTGACTTTTTTGACTTTTTTGACTTCTTTGACTTTTGGCTTTACTTCACCCCCAATCCATCTCGAACTCCAACTAACCCATCTCAGACACATAGCTGTAGGTATTTAAAGCACTTGTAATCTAAAGAATTACTCCGTAATGGAGGTTCCCTATGCACAAAGGCACGTGAATTACACACAGATTGTTGGCTGTCTTTTCCCAGCTCGGAACTACAGACGCCGCTAAACCATTAATATTTCTCGGGATTCTCCCGGACGGAGGCTCCATGCTCACAAAAGCACGTGAATTCAGTGACGTCATGACGCCGGAACGGTATGTGCAGCTACTGTTACGTGCCGAGTTGCAGCGGCCCTGGACGGAGTTTCGGTGCCTTTTTGAGCGGGTTTCGACGAGGCCATGGTTGGTTGGTTGGTTCGTACCCCCCCCCCTTTCTCTCCCATCGCCCCCCCCACCCCCGGCATGACCCCTTCTCTCCCATCGCCCCCCGGCATGACCCCTTCCACCAACACACCCCTTGCCCTGTACCACACGGCCGGCCGGCACCGCGGCTCGGATTACATTTTCGGCAATCTCCTGGACGAAGGACTCCACCTCACTAACGCACGTGCTTAACCCGCATTCCATTCGCGGACAGACACGAACACCTTGATGTGTTTCGAATGCAAAACGGACACTACTCAAATAGATATATAGGAGGGATACAGCTTTGGCTTGCATTTTCAGGTTAGTTTCAATCTGTTAGCATCAGTCTACCCTAAAAACATTTGTTTTATGATCGCTTACACAGGGGCGGATACAGGGGGAGCGGCGCCCCCCCCCCCTGCGGGCGGATACAGGGGGGGGCGCCCCCCCCACCCCCCACCCCCCACCCCGCGCCGAAGGCGCGGAAGAGCCTCGTAAGCAGATCAATTTCCGCGCCGAAGTCGCGTAAATAAACATGCTTACGGGGTTTGATATCTGTCATTTGCTGCACTCAGATCAGGAGCCGCCCTCAGACTAGGTGCCGCCCCTGTATTTGTATTTGTATTTGACGTTAGACCCCATCCACGCCGAAGCGGGCTATTCCGGAGCCACATACAAGCATGGACAACACGAATGGTACACTCATCCTAATATAAAATGAAGACAGTTTCACTACAGCACATACTCCCATACAGCACATACTTCAACACTCTCACATACACATTACATCACATACACTGCAATGCTCTCACACGCACATTACGTTATATACATCAGGCTACTCTGGTTGAGGCATGTTCTGTATCGCTCTTTTGAATGCGGGCATGGCTGAGTGACGTGTCGCTAAAGGCAGCTCATTGTAATTTTGCACAACATGATATAGAAATCGGCGCTTGCCAGCCTCTGTCCTCACGCGTGGAAGGGCCAGGTCAGAGTTCTGTCGCGTAGAGCGGGAGCGGAGATCAGAATTGACATGAAGCTGGGAAGCAAGAGCCTGTGGTTCCCCGGTGTTTCGAATTTTGTGTAGTAGATTTAGGGAGTGCTGTCTGTATAGCTGCTGGGCAGTGGGCCAGCCAAGCTCAGCTCGCACGTCAGAGATGTGATCAAATTTACGTTTGCCAGATATGACACGAAGGGCAAAATTTAGAATTTTGTCAAGGCGTTGTATGTTCCTCTGCGAGCCATTGCCAAATACTGCTAAACAGTACCGAACGTGTGAAACGACCAAGGCATTTACAAGAAGTGGCAACAGCTCGCGGGGGATGCTGTGCCGCACGTGCGATAGCCCAATGAGGATACCACTACATTTTTTTACCAGGGAAGACACGTGTGAGTCCCATGTGAAGTGCTTATCAAACAGAACACCTAAATTTTTGACGTATGGGCTCTCTTGTACTATGTCTTCGCGGAACTGAACAGCAACAGGGTAAAGGTCGCGACAATTTTGGCGGGATCCGAACGCTATTAATTCGGTCTTGCTTGTATTTACTTTGAGACCATGAGAGTGAAACCAGGTATCAAGTGCACTCAGGGTGTCCTCCAATTTACTGACCAGATCATTGAGTTGGTGTTTTTTGCCGGATAACAAAATTTGAGTGTCATCAGCGTACTGGACCACATGAGCATCCCCCGCGAACAGGCACATATCGTTAGCGAATATTTGAAAAAGTAAAGGCCCAAGAGACGAGCCTTGAAAAACTCCGATAGAGTTGGGGAGAGGCCTGGAGAAATGAAGGTTCCCACTCCCATCAGCCGTACAGACAGACTGAGTGTGACCGCAGAGGTATGATGTAAACCAGGTGGGATCGATGTTATATGTACGTAGTTTAGCGAGGAGCATAGAATGGTCGATGACATCGAAGCACTTGGATAAATCGAGGAGACAGAGAAGGGTGAGTTCCTGGTGGTCAATAGCCGAGAGGATGTGATCAGAAACAGTCAGAAGGGCGGTCTCAGTAGAGAGCAGGGAGCGGAACCCGTGCTGGGATGAGGAGAACAGGTGGTTATCCGACATGTATGAGTAAAGCTGACGTTGCACAATACGCTCAATGAGCTTTGGGAAGGCAGATACAATGGAGATAGGGCGAAAATTGGAAGCTTCGGACTGGCTGCCGGCTTTGTGTATTGTGATGAATAATGGAATGTTTCCAGGGCGCTGGGTATTCGCCGGAAGATAGGCTAGTATTGATGATATGGAGTAAAACGGAGCCGATAGCAGCAAAGCAAAGCTTTATTACCTGAATAGAGATGCCGTCAGCACCACAGGCCCCTGAATTTTTCATTGAGTTGAGGAAGGACCGGAGAGCGGACAGAGAGATAGGCTGTAGTTTGAAGGCACATGTGCCGACACGAGGTAGACGGACAGGGAGAGAGGGGGCTCACCCCTGGCCCGGACCTCACTCGCAACCCGGGGACCAACGCCCACAAAGTACTGGTTTAGCTCGTCAGGGGTGGCCTCTGGCACGATGCGGTCGGCAGACTTCTTGCCCGCTATGATTTGACGTACATTCCGAAATATGGTGGTAGGACCCAGCTCACGCACTCTCCTGGCGATGTCCTGCCTTGTGTCGTGACGAATGGCAGAACGGACCTGTTTGTTAAGCGCAATGAACTCAGGGGTCCTACCACTATGGACAAGAAGTCTGCGACGCTGTGCCATCAGGTTGCGAGTGGTGTCAGATACAGGGGGAGCGGAAGGGTTACGAATTTTGATACGTTTTAGAGGTGCGTGATGGTCGAGGATGGGGAGGAGACAATTATGAACCACTGGTCTGACACTTCCACGCGTGAGAACACTCCACTCCAGTCAGTGGCTCTGAGAGCAGCGTGAAAAGCCGATATATTAATGCGATGTAGGCGCCTAGATGAGACGAAAATCGGCTTACGGCGAGGCTTGGGGATGGACAATTTAGCTTGGATGATACAGTGATCACTATAGGGACATGGGCAGACAGATACGTCACTCAAAAAGTTCCCGTATTGGACACAAACACATCAAGTAGAGATCCAGACTCGTATGTGGGACTAGTCACGTGCTGGTGCAGGGCCAGGCTGTCTAGGAACTGATTAAATCTCGATTTACATATATCGTTGTCGGACGCTAGAAGGTTGCAGTTAAGGTCGCCAGTTATTACAATATTGTCAGTGGACGAAAGAAACACGCGTTGCACTTGAGTTTCAAGAAAATCGAGGTCGGCTGATATGGCGGCTACGGTGTGTCGAGGAGGTCTATATACGCAACCTAGGTTAAAACGACGACCGTGCGAGTTACTGACTTGTAACCAAAACGTTTCTATTTTGCCGTCGTTTTTGGCACCTACAACTGATTTAAGTGGTTTTACTTTCAAATTGTTTTTTATCAGTACAGCTATTCCCCCGTAACCACTACCGTCTGGACGGTCGGCACGGTGCAGAGAAAACCCCGGAACGTGACGAAGCGTGAGCAAGTTTCGGGCGAAGCCATGTTTCTGTGAGCACAGCAATATCACAATTTAATAATTCTAAATCATGACGGAGGTCTAAATCTTAGGTTTTAGGCTTAAAATGTTCAACGCCATGATGTATAAGGCCCCGCGTCCAATCGTATCAGAGCCATGAGGTTGGCGTGTCACTTCAGTTGCGTTGTGCGCCTGTGCAATCGGATGCTGGTCGGCAGCGCTGACCAGAGGTGCTGTGGCGACCTCCCCTTGCAAGGTGTGCCGATCTTGTTGTCGGTCGGTTGCGGCGAGCGCCGGCCCCGGCCGCTCGCTGGTAGTCGCGTCGGGTGGGTCGGCGGCCACCGCCGCCGCTCGGTCTGACGGAGTAGCGGGCGTCGGCGGCTCGTCTCTGACTTGCGTCTCTGTCTCTATCGTGTGCCACCCTGGTCATGTGCCACCTTCTGGTTATGTGCCGCCCTCAGGTCATGTGCCGCCCTCAGGTCATGCGCTGCCTCAGGTCATGTGCCGCCCTCTGGTCATGTGCCGCCCTCTGGTCAGGTGCCACCTTCAAGCCAGGTGCCGCTCTCAAGCCAGGTGCCGCCCTCAGGCCAGGTCCCGTCCTCAGATCACGCACCGCGTTCTGGCGGGCAGGTCAGATGCCGCTACCTAGCCATGTGCCGCCCTATGGCCAGGTGATGGCGCCCCTCCGGCCAGTGAGGACGTCCCTCCGGCCAGTGACGGTGCTTTTGCGGCCAGTGACGGACCCCTTGTCATAGACGGCGCCCCTCCGGCTAATGACGGCGCCCCTCTGGCCAGTGACGGCGCCCCTCTGGCTAGTGACGGCGCCCCTCTGACCAGTGACGGCCCCTCCGGCCAGTAACGGCGCCCCACCGGCAAATGACGGCGCCCCTCTGGCCAGTGACTGCACCCCTCCAGCCAATGACGGCGCCCATCTGACCAGTGACGGCACCGCTCCGGCTAATGACGGCGCCCCTCTAGCCAGTGACAGCGCCACTTCGGCTAGTGACGGCGCCCATCTGGCCAGTGATGGCACTCCTCCGACCAGTGACGGCACTCTTGCGGCCAGCGACGACGCCCCATCAGCCAGTTACAGTGCCCCTTCGGCCAATGACGGTGCCCCTCTAGAGTCAATGGCGGCACCCTTCCGGCCAGTGACGGCGCCCCTCCGGCCAGTGACCGCCGGAGATGCGAGGCTTTCTCAGGCCTCGACAATCGCCCTCTCAGACCAGCCTGGGACCCGCTCAGGCATGGCAAGGGTTCTATCAGGCCTATAAATCATTTAAGGGACCCTCATGCCGCACGAGGGCCCCTCAGGTCGACAGGGGGCCCGCTCAAACCGACTGAATTCTCTTTCAGGCCGATCGAGGTCCTCTCAAGCCGACCGAGGACCGCTCAGGTTGTGGGCCCATCAGGCCGACAAAGATCCCAAATTCGGGGCGCCGGAGGATCCCCTCAACCCGACTGTGGGCCCCTCACGCCAACCAAAGGCCCCTCAGACGGAACAGAACAGGAACGGAACAATCAGGACCCTTTGTCAGCCCACAGGCTGACAAAGGGTCTCCTCGGGCTGACAAAGGGCTCCCTCAGACCTAGAGAGCCCCTCAGACCGAGTGATGGCCCTGAAGCCGACCCTTTGTGAATGTATACGCACGTCACTGAGTGTCACTCATGGGAGACAAGAAGAACAATAGTTTCTGTGATGCTATTCCTTCAATTGAGGT
>JAXIVJ010017255.1:0-26617 GCA_036785665.1 Chirona hameri
CT
The DNA here is from genome assembly GCA_036785665.1 of Chirona hameri. Classification (NCBI taxonomy): domain Eukaryota; kingdom Metazoa; phylum Arthropoda; class Thecostraca; order Balanomorpha; family Balanidae; genus Chirona; species Chirona hameri. Next base: position 3 of record JAXIVJ010017255.1, read on the forward strand.
CTTCATACAGAGCCGTGTATCATGGCGAACCTTCGCCAGGGAGTCCTGCAAGGTGACAGGCGGGGTGACGTGGCGTGATGGAGCTGGTATCGACTCACCTCTTCATACAGAGCCGTGTATCATGGCGAACCTTCGCCAGGGAGTCCTACAAGGTGACAGGCGGGGTGACGTGGCGTGATGGAGCTGGTATCGACTCACCTCTTCATACAGAGCCGTGTATCATGGCGAACCTTCGCCAGGGAGTCCTGCAAGGTGACAGGCGGGGTGACGTGGCGTGATGGAGCTGGTATCGACTCACCTCTTCATACAGAGCCGTGTATCATGGCGAACCTTCGCCAGGGAGTCCTGCAAGGTGACAGGCTGGGTGACGTGGCGTGATGGAGCTGGTATCGACTCACCTCTTCATACAGAGCCGATGGTGAACCTTCGCCAGAGAGTTCTGCAAGGTGACAGGCGGGGTGACGTGGCGTGATGGAGCTGGTATCGACTCACCTCTTCATACAGAGCCGTGTATCATGGCGAACCTTCGCCAGGGAGTCCTGCAAGGTGACAGGCGGGGTGACGTGGCGTGATGGAGCTGGTATCGACTCACCTCTTCATACAGAGCCGTGTATCATGGCGAACCTTCGCCAGGGAGTCCTGCAAGGTGGCGGGCGCGGTGACGTGGCGTGATGGAGCTGGTATCGACTCACCTCTTCATACAGAGCCGTGTATCATGGGAACCTTCGCCAGGGAGTCCTGCAAGGTGACAGGCGCGGTGACGTGGCGTGATGGAGCTGGTATCGACTCACCTCTTCATACAGAGCCGATGGTGAACCTTCCCCAGAGTCCTGCAAGGTGACAGGCGATGTGACGTGCGTATGGCTGGATTTGTCCAGCGTGCTTTTGGTGATGGATTTGTCCATCACCAACGATGATGTGGCAGAACCTGGTTTATTATTCAGAAGAAATGACTAGCTGCGGCGAAACCTGTCTCTCTCGATGCATGATTCCGAAGAACTGTCTCGATGACATTATCCAGGATGGAATTCGCTCCATCAGGCTCTGCCATGTGCAGGACCAGCTCTGCCATGTCCAGGACCAGCTCTGCCATGTCCAGGACCAGCTCTGACATGTCCAGGACCGGCTATGCCATGTCCAGGACCAGCTCTGCCATGTCCAGGACCAGCTCTGCCATGTCCAGGGCCAGCTCTGTCATGTCCAGGGCCAGCTCTGCCATGTCCAGGACCAGCTCTGCCATGTCCAGGACCAGCTCTGCCATGTCCAGGACCAGCTCTGCTATGTCCAGGACCGGCTATGCCATGTCCAGGACCAGGTCTGCCATGTCCATCGGGCTCTGCCATGTCCAGGACCAGCTCTGCCATGTCCAGGGCCAGCTCTGTCATGTCCAGGGCCAGCTCTGCCATGTCCAGGACCAGCTCTGCCATGTCCAGGACCAGCTCTGCCATGTCCAGGACCAGGTCTGCCATGTCCAGGACCAGCTCTGCCATGTCCATCGGGCTCTGCCATGTCCAGGACCAGCTCTGCCATGTCCAGGACCAGCTCTGCCATGTCCAGGACCAGCTCTGCCATGTCCAGGACCAGCTCTGCCATGTCCAGAACCAGGTCTGCCATGTCCAGGACCAGCTATGCCATGTCCATCGGGCTCTGCCATGTCCAGGACCAGCTATGTCATGTCCAGGACCAGGTCTGCCATGTCCATCGGGCTCTGCCATGTCCAGGGCCAGCTCTGCCATGTCCATCGTGCTCTGCCATGTCCAGGACCAGCTATGTCATGTCCAGGACCAGGTCTGCCATGTCCAGGACCAGCTCTGCCATGTCCATCGTGCTCTGCCATGTCCAGGACCAGCTCTGTCATGTCCATCGGGCTCTGCCATGTCCAGGACAGCGAGGAAATGTATTCTCTGAATTCTGATGAAGGTCATGAGAAGTGTTGTCGGTGCATTACTGAAGCAATAACTTGTGCTCGGAATTCCCGCAAGTTTCTGCAACCGGAATTATGTCCATATTTGCAACGTTTGTGTGTGTGTGTGTGTGTGTGTGTGTGTGTGTGTGTGTGTGTGTGTGTGTGTGTGTGTGTGTGTGTGTGTGTGTGTGTGTGTGTGTGTGTGTGTGTGTGTGTGTGTGTGTGTGTGTGTGTGTGTGTGTGTGTGTGTGTGTGTGTGTGTGTGTGTGTGTGTGTGTGTGTGTGTGTGTGTGTGTGTGTGTGTGTGTGTGTGTGTGTGTGTGTGTGTGTGTGTGTGTGTGTGTGTGTGTGTGTGTGTGTGTGTGTGTGTGTGTGTGTGTGTGTGTGTGTGTGTGTGTGTGTGTGTGTGTGTGTGTGTGTGTGTGTGTGTGTGTGTGTGTGTGTGTGTGTGTGTGTGTGTGTGTGTGTGTGTGTGTGTGTGTGTGTGTGTGTGTGTGTGTGTGTGTGTGTGTGTGTGTGTGTGTGTGTGTGTGTGTGTGTGTGTGTGTGTGTGTGTGTGTGTGTGTGTGTGTGTGTGTGTGTGTGTGTGTGTGTGTGTGTGTGTGTGTGTGTGTGTGTGTGTGTGTGTGTGTGTGTGTGTGTGTGTGTGTGTGTGTGTGTGTGTGTGTGTGTGTGTGTGTGTGTGTGTGTGTGTGTGTGTGTGTGTGTGTGTGTGTGTGTGTGTGTGTGTGTGTGTGTGTGTGTGTGTGTGTGTGTGTGTGTGTGTGTGTGTGTGTGTGTGTGTGTGTGTGTGTGTGTGTGTGTGTGTGTGTGTGTGTGTGTGTGTGTGTGTGTGTGTGTGTGTGTGTGTGTGTGTGTGTGTGTGTGTGTGTGTGTTTGTCTTACTGTGTTCAAAACAAACCGGAAGTTTGAAAAATGCGTTACAGAGATGAAAAACAGGTTCAAATTCTAAGAACGTCACAAATCACGGCCATCTTGACCAAGAAAGTCTGTAATCGAGACGCATTCAAAATCAGAACACGTTTGCTGTTTAGTGTATGTACGTCGGTCTATTATGTATCTGCCAGTAACACCACGTGGCGCTATGGTGGCGATAAGTATGCGTGAAGTGGAATCGCCCGAATAGAGGTGTCCCGATTGTGTCAGTCGGGTCGGTGCGCGTACTGGGGGAGGGGGAGGGGGAGAAGAGGGCGGCATAATATCGGGGAGTGTACCGCGGAACAGCAGGTGGTGTCAAGGCCGAATGTCCGGAGGGTCCAGGGTAATGTGAGCGAGGCGCGTTGCTTCCTCAAGCATTGCAAAGCCTGGACCACGGCGACACCATTAGTAGATGTCTGTATCGCGGTCAAATCAGCTTCACTTTCGAATGTATATAAAAGGACGAAAATGATAAAAAGACAAACCAGAATTAAAGGATAGTGAGGCTGGACGGACCCTCCTATGTACCAGAGAGGCTGGGCGGACCTTCCTCTGTACTGCGGATGCTGGATGGACCCTCCTCTGTACCAGAGGGACTGGACGGACACTCCTCTCTACCAGAGAGGCTGGACGGACCCTGCTCTGTGCCAGATAGGCTGGACGGACCCTCCTTTGTACCAGAGAAGCTGGACGGACCCTTTGCTGTACCAGAGAGGCTGGGCGGACACTCCTCTGTACCAGAGAGGCCGGACGGATCCTCCTATGTACCAGAGAGGCTGGACGGACCTTCTTCTGTGCCCGACAGGCTGGACGGACCCTCCTCTGTACCAGAGAGGCTGGACGGACCACCCTCTGCCGACTGTTCACCAACATACAAGCTGGACTGTCCTGGATACCTGTCTGCGCGCGCTGCGGAAGCCGGTGATTGCAGCGCCGCTGCCCGTGACGCAGGATCTGCTGGACCTGGGGTTATGCGGTGTACGGGTGGCCAAAATTGTAGTACTACCAGGGTGCAACAAGGCGTAACAAAGTCAATGCTGGGTTAGTTCAACATTCTTTCTGGTTAGAACATTACCATAGGGTCACGCTGGCTCATTTCCCGCACCTCAGTAGCGGTCAGCAGCTGATAAACCACTTATAGAACAAAGTTTACTATATCGCTCAAAAGATGGCGCTGAAAGCGGTGGCTGTAGAAGTATTGAATAACACTTCCAGTAAATGCGTTACTGCGATGAAATAAATTTGTAAGGTCAAATACGACACGGCGAGTATAGGAAAAAATGCTAAACAAATTGTGGGGAAACGATTTACTTCATAATCTGCCTGATTATTGCAGAAACCCAATTTTTGTATTTCACAAATCGTGTATGCGCTAAGTTAAAACGCTTTTAGGAAGAAGAGCCATACCATGGTGTTTTTCACGTCGAGACACATGGGAAAAGCTCCAAAAACCTGGAGAAAGTCGAAAAAGTTGCAAAATTTTGGACCCTACTGTACAGTCGGTCTCATAATGATCTTCCCTTGCCACCACGTGACGCTACGGTCGCGATAGGCACACCAAAGGTGGTTTACCCACCGTAGGTTGGTACACATTGTGGCTGTCTGCCAGGTACGTGACCTGGGGAGGAGGAGGGAGGGAGAGAGTGCGGGGCGTTGTCGGAATGGAATGCGCCGCGACCCGGGTGGTGGTCAGGGCCGTCTGTCTCGAGGGTCAAGAGGTCGCCTGTCCTGAGCTGGCAGAGATCCAACATTGGAGACTGAATAACAGTGTTCATCACATCAGCCCAAATACCTCAGTCGGAATATAGCTGTCTACTCCTAGCGTATTCGTAGATTGGTCGTGGGTTCTAACCGCGCTGGCACCAGGCGCTTTTGCGTATATTTCTGTCTTAATCATGCCACGTGTCATGTGCAATGCAGAACCCCGCAATTACGAATGCAAACGTCCACCTGATGATTCTACACGAAAAAGCAGACCAATGCAGTAGGCCTCGCACTGATATGTTCGCATCACGCCGCTCCGTCCTTCACGCTCCACAAACACACCCGGGTGGGTTTATATCCATTAAGTTAGCGACGATATCTGCGACGACAGTATTTGCAACCTTAGGTCTATGAAGCATCGCCAGGTGTGTAGCTGACAGAGCATCTGACTGGCAACGTATTTCAATTTGACATTGACCTTGAGATCAGGTCAAAATATCGACACCTTATTTTTTGGCGCAATGCAAATTTCTCAATCGTCGCAAGCGACACGACGGATAGCCATTTCCGAGACAACATATGTGACGACGATATCGGTCAACTTGAGATAAAAATATTCGTCTTAAAGTATAGCCCGTGCAGTGTTCTATCAATTGCACACTTAGCGATGCTTGGCAGTAGAGCCCTTCATGTAATGGGAATCCCGTATGGGAATGGGAATGGGATGGAAATGGGTGGGAATGGGATATTTTTGTATGGAAATGCAACGGGTTGGAACAGGTTTGAGACAGACCATATCCTTTTTTAGCACCACAAAAAGTGAAATATGCTTAAACGGGTAGGAATGGGAGCCCCATCAATAATGAATTAGGATTGGAACGGGTTTGGGTCTGGCTGAATGGGCTGGAACGGGAGGGGGTCTGAAAATGTGTCCCATGAAGGGCTCTACTTCACAGACCTATGGTTTTCTTAAAACTGGTCATCACTGACATCGTCGCTAACTTGACATTCTAGGTCTGCGTATATTTTCAACCACAGTCCGCCACACAGCCTCGCCACACATGCGCATTGTTATTCCCCGAGCGGCCTGTGTGGGTCAGACCAGGACGGAGCGGTGCAGATTCCGCCAAGTATCGGCCGGCACCGGGCGAGCTGTCAAACCGGTCCGGCCCCGCCTCGGTGCGGGATTCAGCCAGCTATCGTTTTGCCTACCGTGGGAGACCCAGAGCTAGGGATGATCATTATGAGACCGACTGTACTATGTCACATTCACATCATCCTGCACCCAGCACAGTCTGCCCTTACCCCGACTCGCCAGTGAGCAGAAATCAGAAGTTCGCGCTCGGGGATCACGATCGGGAACTACGCATCGGGGAACAAGTATCCTACCAGGGAGCATGTATGTACCTATCAGGGACAGTGATCTCAAACCAGTGACCAGAATACCGATCCGCGCGGGACCGCACTTATCTATATTTATTCCGTCTTCGTTCTGGTCTTGGCCGGTACCCGGGGTCCAATAGCCGACCGTTGCATCTTGGTGTCGTTATTTATGCAGCCTGCTGCCGCGAATCGGGGACACGGGATCAGGCACACGGGATCAGCGTGTCGGCCCGCGTCAGACCGCCCGGCGTTTATTTGCGCGGGCGGCGGACGGCGCAGAGCCGCCGGCCGGTTATTGTGGCTAGCTCAGGACAGACGCCGGCAGTCCCCAGCCAGATCATCAGTCCTGCATTGTGCCGCCGGCCGGGTCCCGGTCCCGCGGGGAACGGCCCAGTGGTTATCGCCGCCAGAGGCCAGACATAACTGATGTCTCCGGCTGATCTCCGGCTGACCCCCGGCTGACCCCCGGCTGACCCCCGGCTGACCCCGGCTGACCCGGCTGACCCTGGCTGACCCTGGCTGACCCTGGCTGACCCCGGCTGACCCCCGGCTGATCCCGGACCAGTCCCCTGGGCACGAAATAGTCGCTGAATAGGCCGAACGGCAACTTGAGGCTACTATGGATGCCTGCTGTGGACTGCCTAAGTGGTGGTGACAGTGTTCCGTATGGGCTGTTATGGTGTTAATCTTAGGGTCGATCTGTGTTCTTAATTTTCGAAACGCCAAGGTTCATTTCAAGGCGGTCTAGGCGAATTTTACGGCAAAGTTATGCGTAATCGCTGTTAAAGCCATGCCACTTACGGGGACAAATTTGTCGTTACTTGAAACCTAAGGTGTGGCATTTTCATGCCCCGTTTCTACTTGGCTATACTGCACGGTGTCAACTGGTAACATGGTGTTTCCGTGGTAACATGGTGTTTCCGTGGTAACATGGTGTTTCCGTGGTAACATGGTGTTTCCGTGGTAACATGGTGTTTCCGTGGTAACATGGTGTTTCCGTGGTAACATGGTGTTTCCGTGGTAACATGGTGTTTCCGTGGTAACATGGTGTTTCCGTGGTAACATGGTGTTTCCGTGGTAACATGGTGTTTCCGTATACTACGTTATTTATTTATATTGTCTATGCAAAGCAAATTACTATTGTTCAGGAACTGGCCATATGATATAGGTGAATTGAACCATTCGGGAAATTTCACATTCTAAATTTGTCGCGGAATTGCGTACTTAAAATGGTCAAATCCTTAACCCGCTCAGTGCCGGGGGGGGGGGGGGGGAAGGGGCGGCACTGAGCGGGTTAAGGATTTGACCATTTTAAGTACGCAATTCTGCGACAAATTTAGAATGTGAAATTTCCCGAATGGTTCAATTCACCTATATCATATGGCCAGTTCCTGAACAATAGTAATTTGCTTTGCATAGACAATATAAATAAATAACATAGTATACGGAAACACCATGTTACTGAAAAATGAAACACCATGTGTTTAGACACCCCCCTCAGGCTTTTCGAGAATAGCGGAAAAACGACGGCGCGCAGCGCCGCCGATTTTGGCACAGCTATTCGGGCATGAATTGCCCACATTATGTTTAAAAAAAAATTCCTTGGGTCATCTCAAGTCAGGTCACCAGACCAGGTCACGTGGCCCCACCAAAAACAAACTTTTGGTCGTACCACAGTCACAGTTTTTGGATGATCGGTTTTACACTTACAGGATTTCATAAGGTCATATATGTCTACAATTCGTTAATCTTGGATTTTCGTATATCAGCGACCAAAGATCGGGTCAATTTCGTGACCTCCCGATTATGTCAATGGGAAAACATTAAAATGCTTCCTATTCCAAGAATACGGGAGATATCAGTCTAATTCTTTTTTGATCATGTTATTATAGGCCATTCTTGATGAACTATGTGCCATTTTTGTTCAGTGACCCAGGGTCAGCCGAGGTCATCGGAAGTCACCAACAGTTGTATGTCCATAACTCTCGACATAATGACGATAGAGAAGTGAAACGGACACCAATGTGTTTGTCTCGTCGAGGCACGTCTTCCCATATTCAACATGACTTATTTGGGTCACCACTTGACCTTGACCTGAGTTTTTTTTACCTAACCTGGTCAACATTAATATGAGTCGAAGCGCCTTAACAAGACAAACACGATGGCATCACAATTATTGCATTTTCATTATTAAGTAAAAAGCTATTCGTGAAAAACTGCTTTGTAAAAAATAGCCTTTTTGACATTTCATGAGCGCTGGAGCCTAAATTATTGATTTGAGTTAAAATCTGAGGACACTTTGGCGATTTAATTTTTGCAAGAGCTTTCCATTGCTTTTTCCATTTGTTCCTGGCTATCATAGTTCCTGTGATATCTGGAGGTTTCTGGAGCGAAGTCCTAAAACTGAAGAAAAAAATGATGATGCCCTCTGGTGACCTCCATATTTACTTGAGGAAAATAATATTGAGTTCTTTCGAATGTGCCTGTCGAGAGCTTTCGAACGCTTTTTTCCGTGTCTTTCTAGCCCTTTTAGTTTTCGAGTTAGAGGGGGGTATAAACACTCCCCTTCCCCTCCCCAGCACGGCGAAGATGGCGCCAGCACCGGCACGTCGCGGGTTAACCCTATTTGTAACAGGGGGTGGGCGGATTCCGCCCCCCCCCTCATGTTTTTCGCAGATATCTCCAGAACGGCTGGGAGCAGGCCCATGAAATTTGGGGGCTTTTCAACGAATTGAATACCGCATTTGCAGACAAAATTTTGAGTTCTTAACCTGAACAGAGGCGGTTCCAGGGCACAGTTTTGGGTGGGTTCGGAGGCGACATTTGGCGACAATACGGAAATACGACCTTCACGGGTTTCTTCCTAACTGCCTCAAGTATGAAAGCGTTATATCGGTTTACGGTGATTGCAACAAGTGCAAATTAGTTGATGTTAATGCAATATCACAAAAATTGCATGGCAGAGGCGGCTTCAGGGGCTTGAAAAGGGGGGGGGGGTTTCCAGGAAGTATTCAATGCTTGGCGGGAAGCCAATAGAACAATGTAAGAGGCATTTATAGCTATCAAGATGTAAAAGATAGCTTCTGCTTCCATTATTTGCATAATTTATTACATATAGAGTTTCAGGGGCGTGTTTAGGAACATGAAAAGGGGGATGACTGGCATGGTGATGACGATATGCCAGCGATAACGGCGCAATATACGTTTAGCTTATAATGATATATGCACATATGAGGCCAGAAAAGGGAATAAAGTCATTTTTGGCAGAGGCGCGCTCAGGAATGGAAGAAAGGGGGTCATATTATTGCAAGGAAACTAAGAGGCATGGGCGTACAATGACATAACATACTGCAGTTTTCGAATGAAACACGCACCACAGGCTACTCTACGAACGATTATAAGATAATAGGCGAGTCTAGGTAGGGTAAAAAGGGGGTAAGCAATATTAATTGAAGTTGTAGTGAAATAGTCACTGTTGACTAGTTAGTATCATAATAGCGGATAATATACTTATCAAAAGGTCTTGTGCCGCCCCAGTGTGGATCCTGGATATGCCTATGATGAAGTACAACATGCAAAAAGGAACTATCTACGATCAGTAACATATTTATAGTGCTGGGTAGCAACTTGTCTGCGGTTAATATTTTTTTCCCAATTTGACCTCCCTTTTTCACTAACCTGGTACCGCCTATGGCAAAAAATATGATTTATAACAGTTTTTCTAATGTCACAATCACATACCATTTCATTTATCAAAAAAACAACATCAAAAAATTGTTTTATTACGCATTTACTTCACCCCCATATTGAGTGACCTGCACACGCCTATGATTTTTGAATTTTAAAACGTCACCATCATATATCAATTTACAATTCAATCTCTATCGATTCCTATTAGTTGTGTTAAAATCGGTCGATAAACATGAAAGCTATGTTGGATCAAAAATACCACTAAAATTTGTAGTTTTTGCCCCCCTGTTGTCCCCTATCCAACATTTAGATTTGGTTATTATTTAGAAATGTAGATCGTGTTAAGGGGAAGCAAACACCGTTTCATTTGTGAAAATCGGACGGGTAGATCTCGAGATCTCCGGGGGGGGGGGGCGGAATCCGCCCCCCCCCCCCTGTTACAAATAGGGGTAGCCAGGAGCATGTTACAAATAGGGTTAAGCGCGAAGTATGCGTCATGGTCAAATTTCTTTATGACAATCTACCGGTACTCGAAACCAAAGATCTGGACTGATATCCGTAAATGTGTAATCGCATCGAAACGGGACAGTAGCACCGCTACGAGCACACAATCTACCGTATGGGCTGACCAACTAAATCAGCACTTTACTTCTGTTGGCCCCAGCATTGCATTTCGCTGGAGGCGGCTGCGGCAGCGGGGCAGCGGCTGACACCGCGCCCGCCGCGCGTGGTCAGCGGCGCGTTCCGCGTGCGCCCGGCAACGCTGTCAGAGTTGTCGGCACTCAACCGAATGAACAGTACTAAATCCAGCGGTGCTGCGGGCATTACAGTGGGCATGCTGAGGCACACATTTCCAGTGATCGGGCCCCATCTTTTACATATAGTGAATGGAACTATCCGGACCGGGCAATTGCCGGATGACTGGAAGGAAACTATGGTAACGCCCCTTTTCAAGTCGGGTGATGCTACCAATGTCAACTGTTTCCAGCCCGTGTCTGTTCTGCCAGCGGTGTCCAAACTAGCGGAGCGGGTGGTATGTGATCAGTTGGTAGATTATCTCACCTCGCATGTCGTCATCCATCCAGAGCAGCACGGATTTCGCAGAGGTCATTCCACGGAGTCTGCTATGCTCGACGCTGTCCAATTTATAATTTCGGAAACCGACTAGACAGGCAGACATGTATTGGAGTCATCCACAATCGGCTTGTGGCTATTACAGTCCCACACACAAAAAAAACACTCACAGAATCGCTACACACGACCCGGATGTCAACTCCTGCCACAGGGGTTAATTTGGAAATTTACTCATGCATGGGGTGTCATTGTGGGTGCTTCGTTATCTACACCCATGTCAGACACCTGCGTGGTGTGTCAGTGCCGACCACCACCGCATCGTGTGTTCGATACCCACAGCTCAGGTGTTCACGGACACCTGCCCGCCGTGTTGATGTAAAATACACCCGCGTCGTGTGTCTTCTCGCTGCCAGCTGAGGTGTACATCTATACAACCAACCTACACCCGACTGGTGTGTAGTTGCAACACCTGCGGCGTGTGTTTGCTTGCCGCCAGCTGAGGTGTTCATCTACACCACCAACCTACACCTGGCTGGTGTGTCTATCCCGTAGTTGCAGCACCTGCGGCGCGAGTCTGTTCGCCGCCAGCTGATGTGTTCATCTTACCTCCTACTTACACCCGGCTGAGGTGTCGATGCAGTCGGCGCGCATGAGCATGTCAATATTTTTCAAATCGCTGCGGCCGCGCGCCAGTGTGAGCGGGGCGTCGAGCAGTTGTCAGTGCTAAAGTACGGATCATAGAACGGATAGGCCGGTATAAGTATTTATATAAGTACTGTGGGATAGGCTGCCCCCCACAGTTTCGTCACTACCAGCCATCTGGTGAGAGTTTGCATATGTGTTTTGACTATGGACAATCTGAACGCCTTGATTTGTAGTGACCACGTCGCGTATGCCACGTCGTTGAGAGGAAGCTTCTCCGCAAAACAGTCTGCATTCGCAAGAAAAGCAAGTTTATCGATTGAAGAAACAAGCCAGGAGATAGCTGAGCTTGGGAAGTATCGTGGGTGATACAAATATACCAAAAAATACAGCAGAAAATGTGAAATTCAGCCTCAAATGAAGTGAACCGTTACCGTTACCTAATGCACTTCTCTCGTTTGGCATGCCACACATGCGTCTATATTCAAATAATGAGATCTTTTAGGTGTTTCGAGCGATATTGTTTTGTTTGATGTCGCTAGAATTTCTGTATATTATATTATTTTATATAATGTTCATTTAAACTACAGAAGTGTTGGTGTTTGTGCGTCACAATTGCCTTTGAAATAGGTTTCAGTTTAGGGTATTAGTTCAGTTTAGTTCAGTAATTCACCTCCCCAGTGTATGGTGTTCTTGAGGGTCCCTAATAGAAAAAGAGTAGTCAGCTGACTAATAGTATGACAGACTGAAAGGTGGGTTATCTTTGACTACAAAATGGTCTTTTGATATTACACCTCGGCAATGCTAGGGATATAATTGATCGGACTGTATACTGTGACTTTTGTAACTGGAAGACGCACAATTCCAGCCATTTTCTTTGCGAAGCCTACTATGGATATTGTTACACTTTTTGGTTGGCGCGTCTGGATATTAGGGTTCCCTATATTCCATGCCCACCCTTTCCTGGCACTAAAGCTATAGGGAACCCGACCAGGTAAGAGAACCAGGTATGAGGGGCTAGCACTATCAACTGGAGTTGTTGCAGCAGTTGGCCGCCACAGACCGCTAGTGAGCCAGGGTAGGGTGTTATGACGTCGCAAGCAAAGAGTACTGCTAAATATTTATTTATAAATACATAAATACATAAATACACATTTAGGCTTAGCGTTAAATATCTAGTTGGTACCACTTGCTTGCGACGTCATCACACCCTGGCTCTCTAGCGGTCCCTGGCGGCCAACTGCTGCAACAACTCCAGTTGATAGTGTTAGCCGTCTGAGGTGTCTGGGGTATTGGCCCAAAGTACAGTGAGCGAATATGAGCGGACTGCTGAGTGTTCTAAACGTGGGTCCCTGCTACCATAATTGCTGTAAAGGTTAGGTCAGGTTTGATTGTGCCGTTTTTGGTGACGTCTTAGCTTGGTATTACTGGTCCACCTTTCTGTTTTTCCACTAATACTGGGAAATGGCACCCAAATGTGAATTATTTTCCACTCTCACCAGGGGCGCAGCCACGTCCAAAAAAGTGGTACGGACAAATTGGCGTTGGGGGCGCCATCGCTTAAGGGGGCGCCATCGCTCAAGGGGGGCGCCCCCTTATCGGCAAAATCTCGCAATATCACAAATGTGTCATTTTTTTAGATGTAGTGTATGTATGTACCTGTAATCTACTGAAGTACTGCAAAATAATGCCTGCATCTCCATAATCAATATGAAACCACTGGCGGATCCAGCCTCTCTCCGTGGGGGGGGGGGGGGGGGGCATCTTTTTGTGTCAAAAAAGAACCCCCCATTTTTTCATCCGCAGATTTGGGCCGGTTCCCTTATTTTGGTATTCGAGCCTAAGCAATTTTTTTTTTCGGAGAGAGAAGAAAAAAACACAAACACGCGATATTCCGTAGCATATACACATATCAGTAATATAAACGTTTATCTCATACCAACTCGCAGGGGCATCGTCGATTTTTTTGGGGGGTCGGCTGAAATGGTTAAATGGCTGGTTTAGTGGGGGTCGGCTGAAATGGGGAAAAAATAACCCTCGTTTTTGTCTGCGTGTATTTTAATTTGAATTTATTGAATAAACAACCCAGGCGCAGGGTCCACTTCCAGTTAAAGTTATGCAGCAATAAAAACATTCACAAATTGCATAAGTGCACATGGTACAATAAGAGAAAACACAAAACTGTACTGTATAGTAAACACAGCAGCATACAATAATTACAGAAAATGCGATTAAAAGCGCCAGTAAAAGTAGGAACAAACGTTTAAATCAAGCGCTGATACAGGCAAAAGCCTAAAAATAGACAAATACACAAAAACGCCTTATTTAAGCCTTTGCAGCAATTTTAATGTGGATTTTCATATTATAATAGGTACTTGTTATTTAGCGCCGCCAAACAGCGCGATGTGTGTACGGGTTTGCCCGATAAAACCCAGAAATATAGGTGGTGGGCCTTGTAGAGGATACGAAGGTAAAAATGTTATTCATCAAATTAAGCATTACGACGAACCGAAGACGATGACGATGTCTTCGTTATGACGATTTTTACTGATATGACGCCGCTAAGCTGCGTGACAATTTTAATTTTAGGTCGTGTAAAACTAAATTTTCATATTTGAACCAGACCGTGATTGGAGCCAAGCCTCAGGTAACCCCTTTTCCTGGTTGCACATCTCGGTATGATTAAAAATATTGAAATGAAGGTAGTTTTTAATATACCTACATTAGCCTCGAATAGTAAATCACGATGACCGGTGGCAGTCGGCGCTCAATAGTACATATGATAATAATAACTGTATACATATGTACCGAACTGCAACAACCAACTGGTAACAGTGCAAATGGTTTGAAAGCACCAAGAGGCAGAACGACTTTTCCGCACATAAATGGTCCCTGTGGATCTGGAGGAGCCTGGTGGGAGTTGGTTTGGAGAGATGGTCCTGGCCTGGTCCCCGCTATTGGCTCTTCGGTCCAGCAAGATGGGCACCGCTGGAGTAGCTTCCGGAGCCGATGTCCGCGTCCTTGAGTTCGCGTCGCCTTTTTCGGAACTCGGCAGACTAACTAGCTAAACATGTAACCCGCTTGAAAGTTGATATTTTATGAAGGGATTGGGCCCTGGGGCCAGCAATTACCGCCAAGGAGAGAGAGCCTCTGACAGACACTTAACCCGCGAGTCACTGGGGGTGTTTTTTTAGCCCCCCTTTAGGAATATTAAGAATATCTCAACAACAAATGCAGATATCGACGCCAAACTTTAAGTACCTTTCCGGGCATCATTTTAACACCTTTTGTGCAAAAAAAGCAATTTCGTCAGAAATTGTTCGAGATATAGTGAATTTAGGGGTGTATATGGAAGTGTTCAAAGTTGTAGCATTCAATGCTTGCACCATAAAAAACAGCACCATCCAACGTTTGCGACATCCAAATTTCGCCCGGGTAGGGAACATCGTCATGAACCAAGCTAGCAGCAGCCAAAATCGTGGTATCCAGCCACATACAAAGTAGTGGCAGCCAAAGCTTGCGACCTCCAAAAATATAACACCGAGGACATCTACCTTCCGGGAACTATTGGTTCAAATATCGCTCGATAGATGTCTCACCATAGCCGGTGGTGGGACGAAGCGCTAGTTGAGTGACAGCACTTGAACACTGTGGAGTGGTGTACAGTGGAACCCGACAGTGTCAGTGGCGCCGCTACGGCGGCGGCACTGACGGGCCGGGCGCGGCGGCGCTCCGCCGCCCGCGGGTCTCAGCCGCTCGCCCGGCAGGGCCGGGCTGTGCGCGCTGGCGGTAGCCTTGCCTGCTGACGGGAAAAATGTTCGCTTCTGCTGGGCCATGGGAACCGTAGGAGCCCGTATATTTCCTTAGTGTTTTAGCTGGGTCTGCATTGATCTGGGTATGACGATTTTAGTGAGTAGATTTTCGGTACATATGGAGCATATGGCATATATTATCAGGGTGTTTAGCTGTTTTGCCAGCTGGAGTAGGGATTTTGGACCTCGCTTAGATAAGGTAAGTATATGTATGTACCTACAAACCAGGACAACGCCTTTATTGGATCGGGAACCGGGCGGGCAATTCTTCAACGTTATTTTCCAATGTGAAGGAGCACTTTGTTTTGTTTTGACCTCAGTTGACCTAAGATGACCTTGCAGGGGTCACTGAGCAACAGTTGCCTAGGGTCATCAAGAATGAGCTATACAAACATGATGCTGAAATAATTGGTCTGATGTAATGCGTATTCTCTGAATGGGAGGGATTTGCATATTTTCATATTGACATATAATGGGGAGGTCACGGAACCGACCTGACCTTACGTCACAGATATACACAAATCCAAGATATGCGATTTGTAGGTACTTAAGCCTAATTCAATTATGTGAGTTTACATTATGTGAGACAAACACTGTTGCCTGGGCACGAATGTTATTTTTGGGGGAGATGGGGTCACTTAATGCGACCTGGTGACATGACCTGAAGTGACCCGAAGTAAAAAAACATTGCAAAATGTGGTTAATTGATGCCCGAACAGGTGCATGACAATTTGTTACAAAGACTAAGACAGAAAATCTGACAACAGGTTATCATGACCGATCAGCAAGCTGTTTGAACAGAAATGCATCAACATAGTCTAAAATGTCACATTCACACCAATCGTTTTTGCGCTCTTTAATGCGACTGTGCGTATTTCCCAGAAAAACCGGCCTACGTACCTATACTCAAATACACAATGCATCCTGCTCGATAGAAACTGGTACAGTTTGAATCATGCCACTTGTAGCCAGTGCAATATAGACCAGTAGAGTACAACTAACAGCCACTGAATCGGCTCCAACGACCACCGTCGTCACATGGATGCTCAAAATGAGAGCTCAAAATGAGACAGTGCGTATTTCCCAGAAAAACCGGCTTACGTACCCATACTCAAATACACAATGCACCTTGCTCGATAGAAACTGGTACAGTTTTGAATCATTCCACTTGTAGCCCAGTGCAATATGGACCAGTAGAATACAACTAACAGCCACTGAATCGGCTCCAACGACCACCGTCGTCACATGAATGCTAAAAATGTTCGCGTTTAAGCCGGCGATCCACTAATAAAACGTCTCTTGGGTTGGTTTGAAGTTGTAAAATGACATCGGTTACTCGAGGACTAACAAAACCCGTGCCCTCCCGCCCTCCCGTCCCGCCGAATTCTGGTAGCCGTTAGGTGTTGATGAAAGATACATATGGGGTGATGATGTGAGGGCGGCAGACCCAGGGCGGGCGGGTATCACATTACACCGTGAGAGAACTCGCCGTGGTGCCGAGGCGCGCCGAGCGCCACCGTACGTGTTAGGTCGCTTTGCTAAGTTGTAAGTTGGAGTGTGAATCTGCGATATGATTGGCCTTAACGGTTTGCCCGGCTTGTGTTTTACATTGCCATATGCATAACCAGGAGAATACTCACCAGTTATTTTGACAAAATGTACACCGCCATTCACCGCATTAGCACTGACAATAGCACGATTCACTTTGGCCTTGAGTGCATTAGTAGGGTCTTCTTTGATAGGTGCAAACTTGCTTTCGTCTCCCAGTATGTTCTGAATTTTCTGTAAATACTCATCGCGATCGAGGATGAGGAAAACAGAAGACTTATCGGCTTCTGTTTTCCGGATGACAATTCTTTCATCTTCTCTGAGCTGTTTTGCTGCCTCTCTTAGCTCTTTCGTCAATTAGCTCTCTGCGAATTTCCCCGTAGTTTAGCGCCTTCACCTATGAGCTCATTGCGCAAATTCGAACTAACTTCAACTTTCTTATCTTTTTCAAGTCTGAGAACATCTTGGTAGAGAAATTCTAACTCCGCCTTCTTCTCAGTCGAATTGGTGGGCGATTGAGTATGACAGTTAAGTCCAAGGCTTATGAATTGCTGCTGCGCTTCGGTGAGATGCACAGAAGACAGATTGACGTAGCCTTGCTTGCTCTCACGAAGTTTGAGATCGCCGCCATATATGCGTGGAAGTTTCTTGGAGACCTTTGCACGGCTACGTCAATATGTCTTCTGTGCATCTCACCGAAGCGCAGCACCAATTCCTAAACCTTGGACTTAACATACTGAAATGCAGGACATACTGGGAGACGAAAGCAAGTTTGAACCTATCAAAGAAGACCCTACTGATGCACTCAAGGCTAAAGTGAATCGAGTTATTGTCAGTTATAATGCGGTGAATGGCGGTGTACATGTTGTAAAAATAACTGGTGAGTATTCTCCTGGTTATGCATATGGCAATGTAAAAACACAGAAGCCGGGCAAACTGTTAAGGCCAATCATATCGCAGATTCACACTCCAACTTACAACTTAGCAAAGCGACTTAACACACTCATAAAACCGTACATACCAGCACAGCACTCTATAGAATCAGTAGAAGAATTTGTAGATATCTTGCGGGCTAAGAGGCCACAGGGCGACATAGCGTCTATCGACGTGGAAAGCCTTTTCACTAACGTTCCAATCGAGGATACCATCAAGATCATTCTTGATGAAGTATACGATAAACGTAGCAACAATCTGCCTCCGTTAAAGCTATCTAAAGCGCTCTTAGAGAAACTGTTACGTGCCTGCACCACCGAATCTCTATTTCGCGGTCCAGATGGAAAACTGTACTTGCAAAAAGAAGGTGTGGCAATAAGTTCGCCTCTGGGGCCACTCTTCGCTAACTTCTACATGTGTTTTGTTGAGAACAAAGCTTTAAAGGGATTATACGGG
The DNA here is from genome assembly GCA_036785665.1 of Chirona hameri. Taxonomy (NCBI): domain Eukaryota; kingdom Metazoa; phylum Arthropoda; class Thecostraca; order Balanomorpha; family Balanidae; genus Chirona; species Chirona hameri. Next base: position 18,069 of record JAXIVJ010017255.1, read on the forward strand.
TTTTCCCCAGAATAATTGAGTTACATAGTAAAACGTACTTATGAAGGTGGTAAAAGTCCCACGGTAGCCACATTTTTCTGGAAATGACCTCTTCTGCACGTAAGGACTTTCCAAAGTGCGCGGTGATGCCACCACGTATTTTCTGCAGGACCGGCTGAGGCAGAGCCAGTCATCTCTTTTATGCTAATAAAAACACCTCACGTATGGCATATTTCCGGTAAAATAAGCAATATTTGAAAGAAAATCAACTTGTTTTGTTCCAACGACAGCAGCAGTTACCTAGTTTTCCCATAAAATTCTATATTTTTTATGAATTTTCATGCCAAAAAATGAATACGCCACCACCAAATTATCAACGCTAAAGACCAGAGAAAAGAAAACCACAAAAACACAAAACCTCAACGAACCGTGTGTAGTATTACAAAGTCCCGTCAGTTTTGAATTGCATAATAATTTTGTGATCCAGTGTAGGGCTTTCAGATCATTCAAAACTCTAAAAAAAAATCTTAAGATAAAAGTGGTGGACAGTAGTGCCGATCAAGTACTCGTTATCTGATACTAGTCTCGAAAAACGCCCAAGTTTTAACGCTGATAATTGCTGAAATAATGGACTAAATGAGCATTGAGGTCCCTGTTATATGTCTTAAACGTGTTTAAATCTCATACAACTGCAAAAGAGTGCATTTACTTTCAGGACGGAAACCCGTATAATCCCTTTAAATGATACCAATCTTGCGCCTTCGACCTACTGCAAGTATGTAGATGACATTTTTTGCAGAAGTGCGGAGCAATGAACATTTACAAAGCTTGATAGCTAGTCTGGAGAACAACTCTGTCTTACGTTTCACTTTTGAAAAGAGCATTGACAAACGTTGTCATTTTTAGACGTCCTAGTGGATAGTAGAGATGGTAAATTCACCACTAGTGTTTTCCGTAAGCCCACAAACACAGGGGACGTAATGAACGCAAAAAACGAATGCCCTGAAAAATATAAAGTGAGCGTGATAAGAGCCATTGTGAGAAGAGCAATATAGTAGATATGCTCTACATGCTCTGCAATATAATAGATATGCTAGATATGCTAATAGATATGCTCTGCAATATAATATATATGCTCTACATATGAACTTTTACACTCTGAATTGTGTAGAGTAAAGGAGGTCTTAGTGAACAACGGCTATTCAAATAAGGCAGTAGATACGGAGATTGAAGCGCAGCTAAAGAAGTATGTCAATCAGTGTCATGCAGGGTCAACAAACTAGCTACGTTCTACTCTATTACCGTAACTTGATGAGTTCAGCGTACAAAGTTGAACGAGTCGTACGTAGTATCATACAAAAGAAGGTGAAATGCATAGACAAAAACCAAAAAACTTGAACTTATCATATACTATCAAACAAGAAAACACGAAACTTAGTAATTAAAAACAATCTCAACACGAGTAAAGACAAGTTGAAGTGCACCAATGTGGTTTATCAATGTATATGTCCACACGAAGATTGTAGGCTTCGTCAAGAAATCTACATTCGTGTCACGACAACTTCGCTCTCTAGAAGACTTACGATGCATTTGATGGATGGGGCACCAAAAGCACCAGGGACTCGTCTAACATGTTAACTAGGGGGACCCCCCCCCCAGTCAAGGCAAACAACGGCCACTGGGGGGGGGGGGGGGGCAAGTTTAAAGAGGTTATAATTGTTGGCGAGATGCACATTTGAACAGTTCTGTCCAAGTTATAGGCCAGGGATGTAGTATCCTATTCAGTTGAGGTGGCTTCAACCCCCCCCCCCCCCTTCAACCTTAACATGAAGTGGGTCAATACCGGTGACAAATCTGTATTTTTGTGGATTTCCAAGGTACTTTAAGCGACTTTCCCAGCTCAGCCCCCCACTTTTCTGGAGAAGCTCCACCCCTGTTATAGGCCATGCGACCAGCTGCACACACATATACATATATAGTTATTGTAACTGATTCATGATAGATGGTGTATAATGACAATAATAACTCAAACCATGTTTTATATTATAGGACATAGGTCGCAAAGCTTTCGATGACAAGTATCATGATCATTGCGAGATGCTGCAAATGAAAGAAAACACACAGTAGCGGAAACCGACGCAGGTCAAATACGCCTATTTTTCAATAAAAGCATGCGCATTGTTATATGACATTATCACTGCTAGTTTTGCCGAATTGATTCCATTTCTGAAAATCGCACAGAGGCTCTTAAAGGGAGATAATCACCTAACACCTTTGTATTTTGTTAGCAACAATTTATTTCGCTACCGTTATGGTATTAAAATGATGTGATCTAAATTTAAGAATTAAATACAATTATTCCCTAATTCAAAGTTGGAAGTTTGGGAAAATTAATGATCGGTATTTTCCCTCCACTATTGGGAAGTGCAACATCTGGGCACTTTTGCATCAATATATTCAACGTTGTTGAATGGGCACTTATAAACAAATCGCCGATGCTAAATAGGTTGCAGTCCGGGGCCAACCTAAACTGCCGATTGCAATGCACTTTTGTCAAATGATTGTTCATTGTTCATAAAAGTTTGGCACATATTCGCAAAAGATAAGAGTGCAGGAAACATATTCCATACCTTCATGATAAATAACAATGCGTAGGGAGGCTAATTTACTGAATTCGCTACCGAGTACTTGCTGAGTACCGACCGATATAAGCGTGGCTCGCTTGTCGGTATGAAACTGCCAATATCTTTCGGTAGGAATGTTTATAGGCAAAATGTGATGAAGTTACATCATATTTTGGCCTCGTCTATCGATTTCAGGTGCCACCTCCATTTTTGTGGAAAAAGGTGATTATCTCCCTGAAGATAATCACTGTCCCAGTTTTCAGCATATATTTTGGAGCTTAGATGAACTGGACAAAAGGATGGATTAGTGTTGGACATTACTCCAAAACATTAAACCAAGTAACATGACTAATGAATGAATGTCATGTCATGTTCATTTGAACCTTCCTGTAAGTAACACCAATAAAGTGAAAAGTAGGCATTTTTCAACTATGATGTAAATTTCATGGAGGTAGTGTCGTACCCAGGATTCACTCCAGAAGGGGGGGGGGGGCAATTTTGTATGAGGGGGCATAAGCCATAAGGTACCCACACACAACAAAAACTCACCGGATTTGGCCCACTTTATTTATAGAGGGGTATATTTTCAACATTTTTCATAAAAATGAGAAAGTATTCATTTTTTCGAAATAAAAATGGAAGAAGGGCCCCTTCGGACCCTTTTTCCAAAGGGGCACATACGGCAAAGGGGGCGCGTACGGACCTTCAGGGGGGGGGGGTGGGGGTAATTGCCCTGTTTGCCCTCCCCTTGGGTACGCACAAAATTGGCACAAAATTGACACATTTCCTTACATAGAAGACAATCTAAGCAACTTTTGCAAAGGAAAGTTTTTGAATCAGCTATCAATGCATAAGCAAGCAAAATCCGATGAGTTTTCAGAGTTGTGTGATATTTTTTGGGGGAATTTCCCCCCCCCCCCCCCCAACCACCCGCCCCCCCCCCCCAACCACCGTTCTGGATCCGCCAATGACTATGGTGGTAGTAGTAGTACCATAAGCTAGTACCATGAGGTTTACCGGAATGGGCCGGTAATCGCATATAGAAACGTGGCAGCTAACGCCCATCCTCGTGAGCGATTTTCTTGGCATTAGCAACAAGTGTCGTAGCTTTAAGCCCAGGCTACACTATGCGTGATTTCCTGAAAATCACGTGCGTGTTATCCGTGTTGTCGGGATTTGCGTGACAGAGAAAGTTCAGCTGATAGTAAATGCATTGGCTGAGCTACACTGGCACATCACGCAGATCCCGGATGAGACGTCAAGGAAATTCCGCAGACCCGTCACGGACGGAACGATGAAAAGCTCAAAATTCTGAACTTGTCGTGTTTTCCGAGATTGCGTGTTGCAGGGGTTTTATCATTTTGCTTGATTTCGCGTATGTTTAGGTCTATACTAGACCTAAACATGAATAATTTGTGCTGAGTATCGTGGCGGAAGATGAATGAAGAAGCGTTTGAGCAAATTGTATGCAATGGTTTATCGATTAAAACAAATGCAGTGGTTCATCCAGTTTCCTTGCGTGATTTGCTTGACCGGCAGATCCCGGACGTCAAGGAAGTTCTGCAAACACGGAGAACACGCGCGTGATTTCCTTGACAATCACGCATAGTGTAGCCTGGGCTTTACCATTAGCTTTCCCACGGTCTCGATGTAACACTGCCCATTCCGCCCGTCTGTACCAGCCACCTTCCTCTCCGCCCGACAGCTGCCGGCCGATGCGAGGCGACGTCGGGCCCAGTGTGGTGTCAGATGTCCATTCGCATAAACATATTCCACTGTAGCCGGCTTGCGTGCCAGAGTGACTACGTCATCACCCCGCTAGTCCCTCCATCTGGCGGGTTTCACTGCAACTAGTAGTTCCAATATGACCGCGCCAGACAGTTTTGGATGGCGCAAGCTTGACTGCCACGGTTTTGTATGTGGCTGTATGTTACGGTTTTGGATGCGGCGAGTACCATTTTGGATGCGGCGAGTTTGGCTCATGAAGATGTCCCCTACCCGGGCGAATTTTGGATGTCGCAAGCGTTTTTGGCTGCGGTTTTGGATGGTACAAGCATTGAATGCTACAACTTTGAACGCTTTGATAGTTCCCCGAATTTAGTGACGTCACTAAACACGATTTTGACACAAAAATCAGCTAAACTTTGCCAGGCCGTACAAATGCCACATTTGAAGGAAAATGCAATAAAAAAAACGTTAAAAGGTAGACAATTGCAAGGGCTACAAACCATTTATCTCGAAATTTTTAAAATTTAGGTTTTTCACCCAAAAAATTTCAAAAAGTTTTTAAATGCCCACAAAATCAAATTTTTCAAAGATATTAAAAAAACGGAATATATGTCAGATAATTCAATATGGGCAACTACCATACCAAATTTCAAAATGATATCATCTTTTTTGACTGACATGGCATATAAAGTATGGGTAAATAATGACGTCATATTTTGAATTTGCTTTTTTGGCCTTTATTGACCAGATACAGACAAATAAATGCTAGCACCGTATTTATTAGATAAAACTGATATAGAAACATATTTTTTCATTTCGATTTATCAATTTCAAATTTTGACCTTCAGTGACCTGAACTTGACCTGAACTTGACACTCACTTCACGTAAATGAAGTCAGGTGGTAAAATGACTATCACTATCGAATTCTACGCGTAAAACCATCCATAAAACATGTGCTGCATGACTTTCGTAGATATTTTGTGTGTAGTGACCTTTTGTGACCTGACCTTGACCTTGATATTTTCCAACAATCTTAATTTAGCTCATTTGAGATATGTATCATACCTTTGACAGGACTTTGGGGGATTATAGGCGCAATCGAAGGCCATGGATGGCAAGTATTGGCCATAAACTCAAATACCTCGATTTTTACGTTTGATTTGACCGTGACCTGACATGTGACCTTAATTTGAAATTGTTCAGTGTGCGTTAGGCTTATCTCATTGAGTGCCTTCGAATGCCGCCTTGCTAGTCCCGCTGCGATCATTGGTTCTGAAGATACCAGGGGGGGGGGGGCTACCCCTCCCCCCCCCCCCCCCCCCCCCCAGTGAGTCGTGTTACAGAATATACTGCCGTGACTGCCGGGTTAATGGAATTCATTTTCCCATTTTCCAAATTTGTATAAGCAATTGCGAAACTTCTGTCATGCCGCGAAGCGGTGCGAAATTTTCCAGTTTTTGACTGTCGATAGCTGGATTTTGACTGCTGCAAAGGCAATTTTTACGATAATTTTTTAACTTTCCCGCAAAATTGTTAACTTCCCCAGTTTTCTCCTAAGATCATTGTTGTTCACGTTCAGTGCAGGGAACTGCCCCCCCCCCCCCCCGATTCTGTGGGGGGGGGGGGGGATTTTCCCCTGACGATTTGCGAAGTGATTAGATTTGCTTGTGAAGAGGCGGTGTGTTGAGGTGTGTGTGGTGGCGTCAGTCAGTGCGAGGCAGTGAGTGGGAGCCAGCTCGCACTATGTATGGTGAATGTGTTGAAGCCAGTGTGGTGTGAGGGGTGGTGTTGGCATTGTATTGAGGTGTGGGATGTTGAATAGTTTGAGCGTTTGTGTGATTCTGTGACTGATCAGAGGGTGTAGTCCTTGAAGTAGTATTTGTCGTCTGGTGGGTACGGGCTGATTTAAAATATGAAATGTTGGGCGTGTGTGCTGAGAGCTTGCTCTGGCGTAAAAGCGTAATAATAAATATTTGCGTCGGCGGCAGAGTGTGGGAATGTTTACCCCCCCCCCCCCCGGACGGTCTCCCTCCCCGCCCCCCCCCCCCCCCCCTCCCCCCTCAGGGACCTCCCAGGGACCGCTCTGGAGCGCGGCTCCCCCGATCCCAACCCACCCGACGGTCCCGCGTTTATAATGTTTAAACGCGTGGACGGCGTGCCCTTCAACAAGGCAAGTCCCTTCTCCATCGGCCGGTGGCTAATCGCCACTTGTGGGGAGGTCGCCGACGCCAAGGCGATTCGCTCGGGAGCACTGCTCGTGCTGACACACTCAGCCGAGCAGAACCACCAGCTCATGGCGAGCACGACCCTCATGGGACGAGAGGTCATCGCGGAGGTCGCGGTGTTCCTCAACTCCTGTGAGGGGTTGATGTACTGCCCGGAGGTAGCCCGAATGGATGAGGAGGAGCTCCTACAGGAGCTGGCCCCCCAGGGGGTCACAGAGGTGGTCAGGCTCCGGGCGAAGAGCCTGGAGGAGCCCAACCAGAGTACTTATATCAATGAGTAGGTTCAAGTTTGGCGACTGCCATGGCTACGTCACGCCTGGTTCAAACTATAGTAAACTAACTATGTTACCACATTAACTGGTCACACACTGTCCGAGCGATACTCGATAGCATACCGGAACACAAAGCGTGTGGTCCTGACGGGATAAGTGCGAGGATTATCCGTGAATGCCGAGATGTACTCACTGTACCACTGACCAAAATATGTTCGATGTCGTTCCGGCAGGGAATATTCCCGGAACCTTGGAAGCGTGCAAATGTCGTGCCGATTTTTAAGAAGGGTAGCGTCAAGGACCCGAGCTGTTACAGGTCGGTGTCGTTGATTCCTCTGTTCGGAAAAGTACTGGAGAGAGTTGTATATTTTACCCTGTGCGTCACGTGGATCCTGTCATGTCACCGGCACAACATGGTTTTATACCCGGCCGCTCCTGTGTGACCAACCTAGCATCAAGGCTGAGCACTGCCTGGGAATCCATTGAGGAACGTATTCAAACAGATTGCATTTACACCGATTTTTCGTCAGCTTTTCAAAGCGTTAATCATGCTCTCCTACTCCACAAACTCAAAAATTCATACAACATTTCAGATTGTGCATTGCTATGGTTTACTTCATATCTTGAAAACAGGCAACAACGCGTAGTTGTAAACGGGCAGTGCTCGGCATGGAGCCCGGTAACCTCGGGTACTCCCGAGGGAGGTATAATCTCCGCTTTACTGTTGGCGATGTACGTCAACGATCTTCCTATTGGGATGTCCTCTGGGGTTCTGCTGTTCGCGGATGACGCAAAATTATACAGGAAAATTTCCAGAAGCTCCGACGCCCAAGCCCTTCAAAATGACCTCAATAAGCTATACGAGTGGTCAAAAGTATGGAAGTTAAAGTTAAACTCATCTAAATGTAAATCTTTCCAAATGTCATTGAGAACAAAGCCATTAGAAACAACTTATCACATTGATAGGACTGAATTAGAGCACGTTGACCAAATTCGGGACCTCGGAGTTATACTTGATACAAAACTTACATTCGGGCCACATGTAGATAGTTCAGTGAAAAAAGCAAACAGAGCTCTCGGTGTACTCATTCAATCATTCCAAAAAGCCAGCCCCAGAGGATATCTCAATGACCGATCCGTCATTGCTTCGTACTGCGCACACGTTCGCTCCAACTTGGAGTACTGTAGCGTGATTTGGGGAGGCGCCGCTTCATCTCATGTCATTCGATTGGAAAGGATAGAGCATAAGTTTTTAATCTGGCTCAACGCTCAGGTGCGCTCTCAGTCGTCGTCGCTTGTGTATTGTGACTTACTGAAACATTTTTGCTTAGTGTCTGTATCTGCGCGTAGAACTCAATATACGATATCATGTTTTTGCGTAACGTTTTCACTGGCAAAATCCGTTCATCATTTATATTACAGTCATTCTCACTCAATGTACCCTGCCGCGCCACAAGACAACAATCTCGAACTCTGTTCAGCATTCCATATGCCAGGGTGTCAACTGTGAGAGAAGGCATTTTTGTGAGGCTGCCTAGACTGGCTAATAGGCTCATAGATAAATGTTCCACGGTGGACCTGTTCTCAGACACTCTCTCATCATTTCGTGGCAAAGTAAGGTCATATGTCGCTTCATTGTAAGTAGGTAGTCTATACGCGCTATGTACGTTTTATTTGTCACCGGTGTCGAGATGTGATAGGTATTGCTGGGTGTAACTAT